>JAENPR010001061.1:0-238715 GCA_018135685.1 Themeda triandra | reverse complement strand
ACCGTGCTCCACCGTCCTACCGTGCTCCACCACCTTACCTCAACTATAAAAAGGATGGCGAGGCCACCATGGCTGGACACCGGGGACTAGCTCGAACACGGAAGCGGGAGAACGAACTCGCTTTATCTCCGCCGCTTGCTCCGGGCACCGCCTATGCTCACCACCGCCTTATTGTGTGCACTCGCCAAGGCTATAAAGCCGGCCATCGCCGAAGATATTTTTCGTGCGCACCGAACTACTTCGGCTATAAATAGCTGTCCATGGCCGCCAATGAGGAATCATCACGGAGCTCGAACACTGAAGCCACCACCAAACGGATGAGCACCGTGCGGAACACGTGCCTTACGTTCGTCGCGTAGGAGTCACCAAGGGCCAGTGCCGTTGTTGCCGAGTCCGCCGCCGCACCGCGGACCAAGCTAGAGCCATGGTCGGCACCGCGCCGCCCAGCTACCGAAGGCCGACGTCGTTTTGCGCTGCGCCTCCGCCACATGCAAGTACGACCCCGGAGCTGATGAGCACCATCGACTCCGTGGTCATCGCCGCGGTCTGTGAGAACATCGTCGAGCACCCCAGCACTGTTCCGAAGCACCACTACTGGAGCAGCTGCCACACTCAGACTGCGACGTCACCTCAGACCTCGCCACGATCTACCACCGTCAAACGCCGTGCTCGCTCCACCGGTCATACCGGAGCGCAGGACGGAGCCGCCGGAACTATCTCCTGCCGTGCACCACTGGGAACGAGTCAAACGAACGTCGTCTAGCAGTCTCAGGCTGGCCATGTCGCATGAGCCAAAGTGAGCACGCCAAGCTCACATTGCGTAATGCGTGGCATACGTGAACCACACTTAGCAAAGTGAGTTCGTTGAACAAACGAACGAGCGGGTTCACGTAACAATGCCATGCCAAGCACGTTTGACAGGGTAGTGCACGTTAGCAACAATATTGAGTAGAGATGCTACGCGCACTCGGGAGATGTGTGCAGGAGCCTGAGCAAGTCCTCTCTCATTACAGAAAATTCCCAGAAAATTCCTAAATAAACTAGCGCTAGACAAGCATAGGATAAAAGACATGGAGAACTCGAAGGACCACAGAAGCACTGCTACACAAGAATCAAGGAGCCAGAAGCATCAGAATCAGAACCTCGGATGTGCTCATCTTCGAATAGAGGCAAGTCCTAATCTTCACCCTTTTTCCTATATTACCATTCCTTTAATTAATTCCTTTCTACCACCTCTACATTTTTCTAGCCTCCACCATAAACACACCATACCCAACCCCACCATTTAATAATCTTAATATATACTACTTAAATCCTCGTTTATGAATTAATGCTGATCCATAATGATTTGTGAGAATTGTTTATGATAATGTGATTTATGAGAAGGTATTGGTAACCTCGACGAGATTTGAGAATTATGAATTTGAGGATAATACCTATGGAATTTAAGTTGGTAAAATTGGACCAACCCTGACATGGGGCGAGTGAAGGGTAATTCATATGGTATGGATTACCTTGGCAGGTTCGCTGGTGAGGGTTCCCTTGGGAGATACTCGCCTCGGTCACATAAGGACCGGTTCATTGGCCATCTCGCCTAGCCAGAATTTCGTACAGCCACATGTCTATATGGGTAGACTTGATCTCACACCCCGTTAGATAGAAGTATAATTTCCGCTAGGAGGCCGGAGTGGCAACGGACTAACAGGAGAGGACACGGCTGCTGTGTGATCTACCGTGGTCTGATCGGCATGGTTGCTATGTGGTCTTCCATGTAAAACTTGTTGTTGTGCCGGGTGCGAGCACCCTTTTATTTAATCTGGATGCTATGTGATCATCCAACCACTTGATATTTTAGGATGCTGTGTGATCATCCTGATGTGCTTATGGGTTCCGATCCCTGAGTAGTCCGTGGTGGAATTATATGGAAATCTAAGGTAGCGCCCTCTCGGGTATGAGGTCTCGTTAGGCCTGTTACAGCCAAACGCATTGGAGATGGACTGTGCCTATCATGTGGGGAAATTTGTACACCTCTGCAGAGTTTGCTAATCCTATTCGAATAGCCACGTCCTTGGTAATGGGCAACCGGATGAGGTCCCAAATGATTAGACTTCCACACTATGATGATCGGTAAGATGTATTTATGTTGAGGTAACCTATAATTAACCCGGAACTGGTGAGGATGGTAATACCGCCGGGCCCAACCTATATTTATAATTGTTCCGCATACCACCTTTACCACTAACCACCTCCACATACAACCTTTTCACCTCCCTCAACCCCAAAGTTAGGGCTTGCTGAGTACTTTATGTATTCAATCCTCTCTATTCTATGTTTTTAGGAGTGAAGCTATAAGAAGAGCACACGAGGATGGAGCACAAGGACTGCGCAAGGATAGGGACATTTGAAGACTACCTGAAGGCGGAGCCATACGACCACATGAAGGAACTACTCGAAGACTACTATGACTAGGACACGAGAGTAGGCATAAGGCTAGGGTTGCGTCCGCACTCCAAGTTACCTGTAGGAATGGAACCACGACATCATAGGATCGCTGTAGTAGAAACTCTGATGTACGTTGTAAGGCAAATGGCCCAAGCTATGTAAAGTCATATGAACCTTGTAACGTGTTTTCCCCTAGATTAATAAAAGTATGGTTTTTGATATCAATCTTGTCTCAGTTGTGCGAATCACCTACTGATCCCGGGAGTGATGCATGATGCACAGTGGACCCTAAAAATTAGGGGCCGACAACAACCACTGCAATTAGGCAACTGGGGACATCTGGCAGGCTCGAGCTAACACTTCAACAAGGACTATACATAATCAAGCACATGACAGATGCTACACAAGGACATGATGTCTCGAGGAGAGAGAGATGTACCATGGACCTGGTGATGCAATCCTTGCCAACATGCTACGCTTGATGATGACCCTTCATCAAGAATCTTGCCGACACCAATAGCTATGGATGACGAGCTATGTCATGGAAAGCGCCAACATTAAGGTACATGGATCTGAGAGACCTCCATTTGTCATCCAGATATTATTTATCAATTCTAGTTCTAGTGTCTGCCACCCCATCCTCAATACCACTCGAGATGCACATGGGCCGACAACAGCCACTAGAACACACAACCATGTAGCACTACTTCAAGTTCATCATCAACTGCACCCGCTTCTTCCCTAGACAATGTTAGTGAATAGATGATACCCCTCGAGGTTGCCCTGTGTGGCTTGATGTCACAATCCTAAATAGCTGTGACGGACCTTTGTATTGGGCCCTATATATGCAACCGAATTGGGACTGACGTAAACCTCACCAGTGGGCAATGTAGCGTTGGTATTGTAATGCCACCTTAAAATCCATCTCGGTTTAGGATTCAGAAGAGTCTAGAAGTTTGGATTACTTGTCAGTCAAGGCGATAAAGGCTGGGTCCTACATATAAATATATATAATGAGAAATGTATGTATTGAGTTTAACCAAAAAGAGTTCAAGGAAAACCTAAATTCTGTTTCCCTCCTTTCTCCTAGCAGTCGGCTCCTTGGCATCCTGTGCAAGCTGCCACCAGCTCCAGCTACCGCAGCTATGTTGCTCATGCCATCACCAGCTTCAGCCACTGGCACCATGGAGCACACCACGTGCCAGGCCGGCTCCGGCACACCCTGCTCCCGCCGCCCTCTCCCTCTCTCTAGGCACTGCGAGCTCTAGTGCAGCCCTCCTCCCTCCTCTAATCCCCTCAAATTAGCCAAAAAATTAAGGCGGGTGACAACTCTGCACTAACCATTGTGGGTTCGGTGTCTAGCTGAATTGATTTTCTAAACTGTGTGCGTTACCATTCCAAGACAGCACGTATTTTCTTATAAATGCCAATGTGTTAAGAATATCCCATTGCAACAAATAAAAAAAGCAAATATATGTTTGAAAAAACATGTAATTCATCACAACAAAGATGTTCTTGTACTGTAACAAAAGGACCCAGCTAATTTAGAAGATCATAAATTAGCACTATGTTCAGATCTGAAATTGAAATACTATGTTTTGATTCTTCTTAACGATTAATAACCTTCACAATGAGTTTCACCATGACTCAAAATGACGTTGTTCTTTTGGTATAAGGATTGGGAAAATGAATGCAGCAAATACCTATAATTAAGAGGATAGTTATACCATACTAAATTCAATGTTTACTATGATAGAAAGAATATCAAGATTCTTAGAATTCTGGTTCACTATATGTTGACAGTGCAACTACGTTCACGTATGAGGTTGACAGAACTGAAGATTCGAAAGTTAACCCAAGTTGATCCCAGCTTAGCACATCCTGCGAGATTTTGCTGACTGCTCCCATATGTCAACAAATATATTAGTGTTGACACTTAAAAATGACCAAGGTAAAAATGACTATTTTGGTGAGTTGTCGAAAGTGGAAACGGACTTCACCATTGCGTTCCTCTCGTCGAGACGATCAAAAAGCATATATGGAATGCCCAATTTGGAGTTCGGACAAAAAAGTTATGCACCCGAGAAAAGTCACTTGACCTGCTGGAACTTCCGATCCGGGGAGCCGGAACTTCCGATCCGGGGAGCCGGAACTTCCGATCCGGGGTGCCGGAACTTCCGGTTGGGACCAGAACTTCCGGTCCAAACCCGGAGGTAAATGCTGATGCGCGGTTGCACGTGAGATGAGACCATCGGAACTTCCGGTAGTCACCCCGGAACTTCCGATTATGACCAGAACTTCCGGTCTAACGCCGGAGGTAAATGCTGATGCGCGGTTGCACGCGGATTGTGACCATCGGAACTTCCGGTAGTCACCCCGGAACTTCCGATTGTTGCGGAAATTTTCCAGATCTCGAACCGGTTTGTTTCTAAATCGGGTTTTGGTCAATTTTGGACGTGGGAAACTTGGAAAATAAGCTTTGGAGATGTTTCCTACTGGGATAAGACCACCCCCCTATATATACGAGGGGATCATGGCCGATTGAACCTATCCACATCAATCGACAAAACACAAAACGATCAAATATGATCTAATCTATCTTCTCCTACCTCCCTCCTCTCCCTCTTCTTTCTCCGTCGCCCGCTTGCCATGAACAGTGATCGACGACGACGAAGCCCTAGAGCGGTCGGGCCGGTAGGGCGCCCCATTGCCGCCGTGCGCCCACAAGGGTCCGTCCCGGGCGTGTGGGGTTTCGGGTTTCAAGAGACTTCGCCGGCGTGTCTTGCGTATCGCGCTCCCGACGAGGCTCCTCCGGCGACGTGTCTTGCGTATCGCGCTCATCGCTGGAGGCACAAGGTCTAGGTGTGGACATCCGCTAGGTGCCGACCGATCCCCGTATTCGGTTTGCCCTACGTCTACCAGGCGCCGGCCGATCCCCGTATTCGGCTTGCCCTACATCTATCAGGCGCCGGCCGATCCCCGTATTCGGCTTGCCCTACATCGAGCGATCTAGCTCCGTATCCAGTGTGCTGGCCTAATTTAGCGTCAACACACTTTTTGGCGACTCCGCTGGGGAACGATTGCTTCGGCTCTACTTTGTAGCTGAATCTTTCTGACCTAGCCTATCCATTGGTTTCAATTTTTTGTGTTCGCCATTACCGTTCCATCTGGCCCACAAGGCCGATTGCATCTTGTTGTGATCTCCCGTGATTTTTGTGCCATTCATTAGAAGAATTCAGCAAGGAGATCGAAGATCTAAGTCATGGAGTATCAAGGAGAATCATCACAAAATTACTACAATTACTCCAAGGTACAACTTGCAGATTCAGATGATGAATTTTACAATTATTTTGCAAGTAATACAAATCATGATGTTGATGTTACTAGTTGTGATGATAATAGATATTTTGCATCGGTTAATGCTCTTGATGGATATCATGATCAAGAACCGATGCTTGATGATTTTGATTCCTCTAGTAACATGCAACATGTAGATTCATGCTCATCGGCTAATAGCTCACATTATTTGTTTTCACCACAAGAGGAGCCGATGAATGAGACAATTGGCTATGATGATAATTTAGCCAATTACTCTCAAGACTTAGCACCTTATGATATTAAAATTCATAATTCGGCTTCATATGATTTTAGCCGAATCAATGAAAATTCAGCAAGGTGCATTAGTGGCAATTCTCATAATTCGGCTTCATATGTTACTACTAACTCTAGCCGAATCAATGAGAATTCAGCCAAGTGCGTTAGTGGCAGTTCTAGTAATTCGGCTTCATGTGATACTACTAACTCTAGCCGAATCAATGAGGATTCAACAGAGTGCAAGAAGGTCATTACTTGTGATTCGGCTTCATATGCTACTTGTAGCTTTAGCCGAATCAAAGAGGATTTAGCCCACGCTAGAAATCCATATGGCTCTTCTCAATGGAAAGTACCCGCTTATCATAGGCCATACACTTTACATTATGATTACTTAAAGTCACCTAGTGGTTGGACTGTACCGAAGTTTGAAAAATTTAGCGGTGAAGATGATGATCATACTGCTTCGGAACACGTTCGCTGGTATCTTGAGTATTTGCAGATATGTAGTGCAGGTAAAGAAGACTATATGAAAGTACGGAATTTTCCTTTGTCTCTTACTGGTACCGCTTTTGTATGGTTTACATCTTTACCAGAATATTCTGTTGGAACATGGTCTTGTTTGGTGAAATTATTCGTAAACATTTTGGCAAAACCAATAAAAAAGGCCGATTACAATTAAGTCATCGGCCAAAGGTCAACCTAAATTGGTCCCTTCGGCGTCTGAAACCGATAAGACCAGTTTAAGGAAGACTAACATTATACCTCCCGGTATGAGTTTGTCCTATTGTTTCTTTGATCAACAGGGCAAACTTGTTTTTAGAAAACATCCTAAATTGGTCCCTTCGGCGCCTGAAACCGATAAGACCAGTTTAAAAAAGACTAACGTTATACCTCCTGGTGTGAGGTTGTCCTATTGTTTCATTGATCAAAAGGGCAAGCTTGTTTTTAGGAAGCAACCTAAATTGGTCCCTTCGGCGCCTGAAACCGATAAGACCAATTTAGAAAAGGCTAGCACTATACTTCCTGGAGATGCAAATCCTTCACCCTGCAATAAAGTGCTTTCCATGGCTGAAACTTTGAAGATAAATAATCCGACTATCTTGATCCGACCGGAGCAAGACGATTCTACTATTGGAAAGAATGTGATAATCGGCGAGCCAAGAGAGCCTAAGAAGGGAAAGCAGATTTTGGACCGTGAAGTGGTGCTAGAGAAGACCAATGGCAACCGGGAGAGTCTCAAGATTACTATCAAGTCTTCTAGGCTCGGGGGGCAAGCCCAAACTTTCAGAGATAAGCAAAAATTGGTTAGTAATAATATTATACAGAAGATAGTGAGTAAGTCGACTTTAAAAGTCGGCCAAACCGATTCTAATATTGCTATGCAGAAAAAATCAGCAAGACCGATTTCTCAAATCGGTCAAGCTAGTTGTAAGCGAAAAACGCAGCACTGCGTTTCCCATGGCCGATTGAGCTCTAGACAATCGAGCCTCAACAAAGTAAGACCGATTAAGCCAGTTACATGCAAACTTGCTAATCAGGTCCAGCAGAAGATCAATGAGCGAGTTGTTGCTAAAACTGTTTCTACAGGTGCTTCCGCGAAAGAAAATGATGGACCGATTATCATTGATAATCCGGACCAATCAAGCATTGAGAAGATGTCAAGGGGCACTAGTGCTAGCAATTGTGAAGCTCAGAGCAAAGCATCAACTCCTAAAAACTTCAAGCCACCATGGTGCCCTGCGGGTGTGTCAAGAACACAAAAGCGTAAACTTTAGCGTACTCGGTTGATGAGAGATACACTTATTGTTGTGCCTACCGATGAGACTTTGGTTGATTCGGTTTCCACTGTTGATGATCTTGCTTTTGTGCATGTTAGAGAATCTTCTGAAGGTCATGATGATTGCATACCTCGGACGCTATCTTCAAGAGGCCATCAGATCCAATAAAACACCTTAGAGCATTGCATGTGACAGGGTATATCAATGACAATTTGGTCAATCACATGTTAGTGGACACCGGGGCCGTGTGAATTTGATGCCTTATTCGCTTTATAAGAAGCTTGGTGGATCCGATGAGGAACTAGTTAAAACCAAGAGAAAGATCAATGGAATTGGAGGCGGAAAACCTACTTTGGTCAAGGGACTTGTCTCAATGATGCTTACCGTTGGGAGCAAGACATTAGCCACCAAATTCTCCATTGTAGAGGTGCAAGGGAACTACGCTTTGATCCTTGGGCGAGATTGGATTCACAACAATCAATGTGTACCTTCTAGTTTGCACCAGTTCCTCATTCAGTGGGTGGATAACAAGGTTGAAATTGTTCATGCAGATTTATTCACCTATAATATGCTTGATGCCCCTATGCCTGGGGGGCATGGTGATATGAAATGCTTATCGGGGAGAGATCTTACGGTTTTGAGTCAATAGAAGAAGCCATGTTCCAGTCTCTCTAGAGCCAATCAATGATCGGCTCCATATCATCATATTATATGAATTTTGCTTGAACAGGAACATCATCGGCCAATCTATATGAACAAGTTGATATTGGAATTATTCCGTGGCCGATGCATGCTGAACAAAATTTAGAAGCCGATTATAATTTGGTTAATCGAGCTTCTCATGAATTATTTGTCAACACTACTTGTTCTTCGTGCATCTAGAGGTTGATCTCCATTCATATCATTGCCGAAGTGACTACAATAGTGTTGCCTTGATTCAAGAAGACAGAAAAGGAAGTGTGCTATTATTGATTAATGTCTTCTTGATCCCAAGATGAGGTATGCCCATATTTATATATACATGTCACTTATGTACTTGGGTTATTCCTTGCCAAATATATGTGTCATTGTATGCCAAGCCGATGTGTGCATTTTATATCGGCTAATCCTCATTGTTAGGATGGGCAAGTGGGCATACACTCTTGCTGAAAAATGATTTGACTCTTGAGCCACTAGAAATAATTAAAGGTCAAGTCATTGCTGATTTTATTGTTGAGCATGTTTGTTATCCATGGAGGCTTTAATCTTGATTAATCGGCTTACAAATCATTGTTTCTTATGGAGTACGTTATTTGAGACACCAAGCCGATTAAAACCATATTTTGAATCAAACATTAGAGTCGAATATGAAGTTCTTTCATTCAGCTTGGTTTTATTGCACTCTATGTAAGCAAAACATGTTGAGGCCAAAAACATGAGAATTTAAAGGCCAACATGATAAGCTCAACACGCATCTGGCTATTGCATTGGTGGATATAACTTTCATGTATGAGAGTAGCCGATGCATATTTTTCTATACAGTACAAGTAAATTGGTTCAACCGATTGTAACAAATGGATTAACCAATTCTTCGAGGCGTATGCCACCGATTTCTCAAACGGTGTCTCAAATCGGTCTAGTTCAAAGTTTGGTAATTATAATGCCGATTTAGGGAATTGGAAGACTCCCTTAATAAAATATTTGCAGGACCCTAGCATCAAGTTGATAAGAGCATCCGAAGAGTTGCATTCAAATATACTTTGCAACATGGTGAACTCTATCGGAGACGTATGATGATTCGCCGCTCAAATACCTCGGGACCTGATCAAGCAAAAGTGCCTATGGGAGAAATCCATGAAGTGATTGGTAAATTCATATAAGCTGTAGACGATGCAAATGTTGATAAATCTCCCCACAGCAATCAACGGAAAATGCCTGAGAAGTATTTTCCAAGTGTTTGGCAAGAAGCCTAGTGCTCTTCCAAGTAATGGCCGATACATGTATTGCCCTTAGAAAACAAAAATGGCCGATGTAGTACATCGTCCTTAGTTGCCGGCTAGCCGATGTGATGGGTATCGCTGCTAGTTGGTTACAGGTGAAAGAGTATTTTCAGGTTCATCGATAAATTCACCTGAAAACAGGGGGGCATGTATTTTCAGGTTCATCGATAAATTCACCTGAAAACAGGGGGCATGTGTTGACACTCAAAAATGACCAGGGTAAAAATGACTATTTTGGTGAGTTGTCGAAAGTGGAAACGGACTTCACCATTGCGTTCCTCTCGTCGAGACGATCAAAAAGCATATATGGAATGCCCAATTTGGAGTTCGGACAAGAAAGTTATGCACCCGAGAAAAGTCACTTGACCTGCTGGAACTTCCGATCCGGGGAGCCGGAACTTCCGATCCGGGGTGCCGGAACTTCCGGTTGGGACCAGAACTTCCGGTCCAAACCCGGAGGTAAATGCTGATGCGTGGTTGCACGCGAGATGAGACCATCGGAACTTCCGGTAGTCACCCCGGAACTTCCGATTATGACCAGAACTTCCGGTCTAACGCCGGAGGTAAATGCTGATGCGCGGTTGCACGCGGATTGTGACCATCGGAACTTCCGGTAGTCACCCCGGAACTTCCGATTGTTGCGGGAATTTTCCAGATCTCGAACCGGTTTGTTTCTAAATCGGGTTTTGGTCAATTTTGGACGTGGGAAACTTGGAAAATAAGCTTTGGAGATGTTTCCTACTGGGATAAGACCACCCCCCCTATATATACGAGGGGATCATGGCCGATTGAACCCATCCACATCAATCGACAAAACACAAAACGATCAAACATGATCTAGTCTATCTTCTCCTACCTCTCTCCTCTCCCTCTTCTTTCTCCGTCGCCGCTGCCATGAACAGGTGATCGACGACGACAGCAAGCCCTAGAGCGGTCAGGCCGGCTAGGGCGCCCCATTGCCGCCGTGCGCCCACAAGGGTCCGTCCCGGGCGTGTGGGGTCTCGGGTTTCAAGAGACTTCGCCGGCGTGTCTTGCGTATCGCGCTCCCGACGAGGCTCCTCCGGCGACGTGTCTTGCGTATCGCGCTCATCGCTGGAGGCACAAGGTCTAGGTGTGGACATCCGCTAGGTGCCGACCGATCCCCGTATTCGGTTTGCCCTACGTCTACCAGGCGCCGGCCGATCCCCGTATTCGGCTTGCCCTACATCTATCAGGCGCCGGCCGATCCCCGTATTCGGCTTGCCCTACATCGAGCGATCTAGCTCCGTATCCAGTGTGCTGGCCTAATTTAGCGTCAACAATTAGGACATGCTCTTTTGAGGTGGTCATACCCTTGGCTTGCCATCAGATCGTCTGTTACACTCGAAGAGTTGATAAACTGAATGCAAGCATCTTTGAGCTTGCTGCAGTGGTGCTGGTCAGCTAGAGCTAAAGTGGCTGCCACACTCTCCACATCAAGTCTCTTGCAAAGGATGTCCTCACACATCACCTTCATCCTCTCCAATGCATACCTATCTGCAGCTGCAAGTAAATGCTTCACCATATCCTTATTCTCATCCTGATCAAGACTGTCCATCGCAGGCAACGTGTCCATGTAGATGTAGTGCAGCAATCCCTTGAAAACAGCAGGCTGCATATCTTCGACTGTCAAGTCTTGTTGCGCCTTGTCTGACATTGGACCATAGAGCTGCACCTTGAATACCGGTGACCGCATTGCCAGCACAATCTTGTGGGCATGGAAAATTTTGTCCTCAACCTTAAATCTCACATCTGCGCCCTCCTCAAACTCCAGCAGGTTTCCAAGGTTACACAGCAATTCTGAAGGCGGCACTCGGATGCCAAACATATGCATTGGCCTAGATTTAGACACCGGCGTCTCCGTGACAACGGTGACGTTGCACTCTAACACAACACGGTCGTCCAAAAGGAATGGCGGCCCATGCATATCGACCTTCTTCCAAGCCTCTGCATGGCCCATGGTCGGCTGTAGACTGCTGAAGACGGCTGGGGCTGGCTTTGTCACGCCCTTCGGAAGCATGGACTGCATGGTTACCAGATTGACCATCTTAAAGCACAGGAGCGCCCTCACCTCGGCAGCCTTGCTGATCAGTTCGAGGTACACGGAGACGTAGTCCCCCTCCTTTTTTCCGTCAGGGTAATAACGGATGCACATATCCTGGCCACCAATGGCGAAAGTCGGTGACTTGATTATGCTTCCGGTGGTGGCGAGGCCCTTCTGCACGCTGTAGTCGGCGATCTCGAAAACGTGCCTGCCTCGAGCCGTTTGCAGCGCGCACCTCGACGCCGACGTCTCTATTGGATTTTGGAATGCCTCCATTGCTGGAATTTTCTCGGAGGAAGGTGGCGCCGGCTGCCGGCGTGAGCGGGAGCGCGGTGGCGGAGAGGGTTCTTTTCTTTTGCGTGTCTCAAGCGAATCGGAGAGTTGTAGCTCAAGCGAATCGTGTCATCGTGTGTACTCGGTTGTTGGAAAATATATAAACTACTAGGAGCAAAACATGGGAGTCATGGAAAAGGAAAATTAACAAATAAAGGAAAGGGCACCAGCCTGTTATTATTTATAGATGAGGAACAAATAGTAGTAGGAAACAAAAAAGTACGGAAAGCCACACGTGTCATATAGCGATTCTGTTAAAAAAAAAGTACAGAAAGGATCGCAAACCTAAGATCGTGTCATATAGCTCCGTCTCTTCTCCGATTTGATCGTGGATAGATCAATCGGAACCCATGGCCGCCGCTGAGGTGAAGGGCCGCCACGATGGTGATGTCCCAACCTTCGTCCTTCTCGAAACCCGGAGCTACACCACCGGCCGATCCAACTCCACCACCGCCGCATCCAAGACGAGCACCGAGCTGCCCATCGAGGTGACCTTCTGCGCCGCCCACCCGCCGGATCTCTCCTACCTATTCGTCCACTGCCCGGGTCTCGAAGTGGAACCCACGGATTTGTCCCAGACGCCCAAAATCATCAGCGCTGATGCCGACCTCATCCTCCTCCGCGTGCCGCGTGATCCCATGGCCACAATGTTTCCAAGTCACAGCGACTACTTCGTCTACAAGTTGAACCCTGAACAATCAGATCTGTACCTGCTGCCGAACCCATATCCGGAACGCTTCAACGACCATGAACTCGCCATACTGGGGTATGGCGGCAACCAAGGTTTTCATTATCGGAAATAAAAATTTATCGGAGGTCATGGATAAACAGGATAAATAAGATATATCGGAAATATCGGACCAAATTTAAAAAATTCAAATTCATTTTAAAAAAATTTGTAGAATTTGACTTGAAACTATTCCTAGACTATTAAACATCACTTGTTTATAGATAAAAACAAGGATAAAACATTATGAGTATGGGATCATCGCGCGGCTAAATTTGGGCCGTCTGAGTAAAAGTAGGAAAAACAGGAAAAATTAAGCCGATATCTAATTTTATCGGACCCTATGGATAGGAGGGAAATTTCGGAAATATCGGTGATTTTCGGCCGATAAAAAAAACCCAGGCGGCAACAGGTTCGTCGTGGCCACTCTCAAAATTATTCCCATCTGTGATTTCTCTTTCGTGCTCCATCTATACCGCTCTGGTCCCGACGGCGAGCCAGGGAGTTGGACCTCCCAGCGGGTGTCCGTGGAGGATCCCCAGAGGGACAGCGTGTGCCCGATTCTTCCTGACTCAGAACAGAGGACCTTATACCATCTGACGACAAAGGTGATCACGCTCGGTGGTGCCAAAGGAACAGTTGGCTTCGTCGATCTCTGGCGAGGCATACTTCTCTGCGACTTGCTGGGAGAGAGTACCAAGCTCCATGACATGCCGCTGCCCCTGCCAGCCAAGGGCAACTGGAGTAAATTCCTCAATGGCTGCCGGTATTATTGCCGTGACATTGCTGTCAACCAGAGCAAAGACGCTATCAAGTACGTCGAGATGGAGATCACTGGGCCAACTGTGCTGGCCACCACATCCGATACTGATTCCTATTACGAATGGGTGAGCCAACAAAAGCTTCCGCGGTCATACTCCTTGGCCCCTGGTAGTTGGAAGATGACTACATGGACTATGCCTATCCCAAGCATGTCATGGGACAGCTGGCATCGTCGATGCACAATCCGTTCAGTGGACATCAACCTCCCTCCTGAAAACACAAGGGATTATGAGCTGCTGCGTAAACTCATGAGCAGTGGTAGAAAACAGGAGGAGAAAGCCACAGAGGCAACCTTGTCCCTGGGATTTCTTCGCATGGCTCAGCCCATCATGAGCATCGATGATGATGATGATGCGGTTTATTTGATGTGCAAAGGCACCAGCATTAGATCGAAGCCGATGGGAGTCATTGTTGATGCAAGTACTGGGAGTCTGCAAGGAGTGGTGGAGCTTGATACCAAGAGACACGTTGGTTTTATGCGCTGCTTCCTCACCAGTGGGATCTCCAAACATCTCAAAAAACTACAGGTACATGCACTGTTTTCACACACACTTCTGTGTTGATTGCTCAGGGGTGCTGAGGCCAAGTTTTCTGTTCGATCGAGGCTAAAACAAATCTCATGGCTGCAATCGCCTTGGTCGGGAAAATGGTGTGAATTTTTGCTGTATGTCGGCCGTGACTTTTTTTTTATAGGCAAAAGTGTGTCTGTCAGTCTCATTTATTCGTACTTATGGCATGATGTCCGAGAGTTAAGGTTGCACATTTGGATTATCCGTTGGTTTAGTTAACGACAAAGCTTGCCTTTAGTTTACCAATACAGGGGGCAGCAGATGGACATCCATTGAATTGTGTTTGCCCATTCCATGCCAAATTGGTTTAGGATGGTCTAAAACTAAAATTGAACTTAGCAACTTAGTGCACTTAATTTACGATGAAGAGCTTGATAGTGACAAGTGTCACTATGCATTGTTCTGCTTGAGTTGATGACAAGCTTTAGGGTTGCATGCTGTAGCTGGAAAAAAACAGAATTTAGTTGAGTTGAATGCGATACAAGTGTTTTTTTTTTTTTGCAAGAAAACAGCAGAAGTGTACAGCAGAAGTGTTTTTTCTACAATTTTCTTTTATTTTGTTGGACACTTAATTAAGTTATTGGAATGTTCGGCCTTAACAATTTAATGGTAGAGGATATGCATATTCAACCTGGTCCCAGACAAATGCTGCTCCATGTGAAGATGCTTGTGTAGGACAAGAGTTTGTTATTTTATTTGCTTAATGCCACTACCATTTCCATGTGCACAGTTAAACTTCATTTTTTTCGACTACACTAAATTATTTGCATTTGTCTTGTACTATGGTATCATCAGTAAATGTCATCGATATAGATTCCATTTCTTCTAGTTCTAATAAGTATATATTTTGCTAGGATGCATTTACCTATTACTATCTCAGCTCCCAAAAACAAGTAAAAGAGGTCTAGAGTGAGTAATAAGGTCTTGACCAGATCCCAAATACAAGTAAATGATAAATTGCTTGAACTTTCATTTGCCCTATTGTTTCACCGTGTGGACTACATGAATGCTCTCCCCCTTGGACGAAAGGGTTTATTCTTTCTTCTTGGGTACATTTTATCAAATTATAATCTATTTAATTTGATGTAGGTACATGCAGAAATTAACAAGTAGAAGGAGGCAGCGAAAAACTACATATACCTATGATGATGTGTCTATCAGTACTGCAGCCGCTGCTTGAACGAGTAAGCATTGG
This sequence comes from Themeda triandra, assembly GCA_018135685.1. NCBI lineage: Eukaryota > Viridiplantae > Streptophyta > Magnoliopsida > Poales > Poaceae > Themeda > Themeda triandra. The sequence goes on along the minus strand of JAENPR010001061.1, from coordinate 223,214 downwards.
CTGAAGGTGTTAAAGCTGTTGGTTGAAGTATTGCAACAACCAGAAACCTTATCTGTGTTGTGGTGCACTTTGGAGGGGGTTTGCTGGAGAGGAATAGTTGGTAATTAAATTTTATATATCATGTATAAGACCCTAATATTATGTTACATGGCTTGTGTTGTAAACTATTTATCTTTTCCCATCCAAAATCTAGGTAATTAACTTGCTTATCAAACGTGTTACACCTGGTGTTATCAATAGTAATCTACTTCTATATCGCCTCGTGCATGGATCGATATTTGCAAGCCACTTGAATTTGCAAGTTTTGGCAGGCAATGTTCCTTGACAAACCTCTTTTCTTCAGCCTCCATCTATCTCGGCATACTTTTCTTGCATGGCTGAGTATTCAGTGTGGCAAACGATGACATCAAAAGGTATTTTACATTTGGCGATTTTTCATTTATTTATATTCAGACTCCTAAACCAACCTGTCGCAAGCCATCATAACGTACGCCAAATCATTGGCAATCAATTGACACTAACAAATTGGAATGTTGTCCATGACCGGCTCACAACCACACATAAACTTGCCCCAAGGGAAACAATGCAATCAGCCACCATGTTACACGGCTGGGTTTTTGGTGCCACAAGATTCTCCACCAAGACCTTCCCAACTCCAGGTCATCACTATGACACAATTCTTTTCTGCAGCGAACAGATTTGGGTTTCCCACCACTATACCACAACCCTTAACCAGCGACTGACTTGAAGTTGCTATAAGGGGTGTACAGCGTTGGACGGTCCGTGGCTAAAAGTTATAGCGACGGACCCGAGCGATTGCTATTGAAGCTGTCGTTGTTTGTATACAGCGATAGACTTCATCTTTAGCAACGGACCGTCCATCGCTCCAGACTTTAGCAACGGACAGCCTGTTAGCAGTTTTAGCAACGGAGAGTTCAACGCAGTAATGACTTTTAGCAACTGAACGTCCATCGATATCAACTAAATCGGATTTAAAAAAAATAATCCATCTATATTTAAAACTGGACCACGTTCACAACCAATACCATATTGAATGACATACACAAATCAGTCTCATTCATCCATATCAAATCAATACATATATAATCATGTCACTAGGTTAAACTTGTTGCCATCAAGGCAAGTTACAAGCATATAGCAGTTGAATACAAAATCTAACTAAGTCAATAGGTTGTACAACAAGCATTGTTTCCTATTGAGCAAAAGCTATCTAACATTGATCAAAAGATAGGTTCAAGTTCACCAAAGGTAGAAGTTCCTGAAAGAAGTGATAGAATGAGTAAACAAACGATGTACACAAATTAGCTTGCTGCATTACAGTCAATGGCACAAAGAGAGAGTAGCTGGCTTACCTTGCTGCTATGGATGGACTAGCCTCCTCTTCTGATGCTACATTAGAAGACCTGAGGAAGAGAGAAACCACTATTACTACCTTGTGATACACAAGAATGTGCAAGGATTGATTAATGTACATCTATGTAAAGACAAATTACTTTCTCAGCTCATGGGAAAATGGAAAGGAAGAATTGAAGAAAAGACCCTAAGATCATACAAGCATTACACAAGCACCATGCTCCATTTTGCTCTAGCAATAGACAAGTTATGTAAAATTGATATACAATATAGGAGTTATGTTCTAAAGCACTAGACCTCATTTGCACCCAAGAGCAACAAATGCCTCTTACCAATTTATTTTCAGTAAAGTTTAAATTTCAGAAGTAATGTATCCCATCAACTAAGAGTAAAATGCCTTTGGTTTGTGCCTAGCAGTAATTTCAGCTAAGAGAAAAAGGGAAGAGCAGCTCTGCTCTTATTCAGATAAACAAAACTCTAGTTGTAGAATTGCATGTGTTGCTCACATTATTGGTTACTGGATGGACTTTGGAATCATTGTACTACATTGCTACATGCACATTAGATCTCATTGTCTTTTTCTTTTGATTGACCTGTTTGCACATGCAAATTAGTTCCCTAGCTAATCTGATCTGACTTATTTTCAATCAGCAGCTGGTAACCAATGCTCACATCACATTATCTAATCTGACTTATTTTCAATCAGCAGCTGGTAACCAATGGTCACTTATTTTAACAAGCCAATGCAAAATGCAAGCCAGTCAGCAGCTGGTAATCTGACTTGCTCCTTTCAGCTTCATGTCAAGTTTCGATAAACAGTGATCAAATTGAAGGATATCGAAGAGTAAATTGTCAATAATTATTCTATCTGCACTATCAAGCACTATTCAGACAAAATTACAAGAATAGTCATTCATGAAAGAGCACCAGGTGTGCTGTAGCTGCACAATATCTGAACTAGCAGCCTGCAATGTTAAGAAGAGACACCCCTGTTTGTTAGTATTGAGCACAACCAATATATCTTAGGTAACTTAATCTAGCACATGGGTGAAGGCCCGGTCGCGAAAAAACTTAATCTAGCACATATTTCAAATCAGGTAGCCTATAGAATTGACAATTGGAACATAGGGTACTTCAAAGTATGCATAAGGTACTGCGCTAGCAATTTATTTATGCTAGAACTTAATAAGTCACTTTTCACTGCACATTTGTCACTGGCTGCATCTTCTAGCCTAACGCAAGCAGATGAATTTTAGAGTTAAATCACAGTAATTTTTTTGGGAAAGTGCTAGTGCCATATGGAAGGAATGATCCAAACAAGTAAATCCTGCACTTAGGAAGATGGAGCACCTGGCCGGCGAGCAGTCTGGGGCCTGGTTGATGTGTGGGCGGGCGGCGTCAGCTCGTCCTGAGTGTACGTCGGGGGCGGCCTGGTTGATGAGTGTGCATGTTTCCGTGCCACCGCTCCATCTCCCTGTAGATTAGTAGATGGAATAAAAAGAATAAAAAGGACGCCGTCTCTTGTTGCTGCCGCGCGCACGCCACTGCCATGGCTGGTCGAGCAGAAGCTCTGCCGCCGCGTTCTACTGGCCTACCACCTTCTCCGACCAAATCGATTCCACGTTGCGTAGCCTGCAGGTCGGCCACAAAGTGCGGATGCGCGTCGAATGCCCTCCTCCGTTGTCTCAGCAATCCCTAACATTCGCCGCGTTGTCATGTCCAACTGCGGCATCGACGCCAATGCGTAGGCGGCTCTTGTGCAGCTGCCCGCCCAGCCTACCGCGTTCGGCATAAGGCACGATTTTGGCCAAGCGAGTCAGATTGGAATGATAGTTGGAATCGAATCAGCTCCTATGCTCCCGTGATATTTTTTCGCTTTTATATAATGTAGCCTATGATTCCTGTTCTTGGCGTCAAACCCGTCGATCTCTGCGCCTCTGCCTCGGCCTTCACCAAGAGCTCGCCCATCGCCCAGGATACGTGGCCTTGCTGGCGGTCGCGTCATTGCTTGACGTCTTTCCGAGCTGCTACGATGTACCCATGAGCCCCACGTGGTGCGCCTACCGACGAATGCGCTCGACCTCATCATCACCCCCACCCCTTACGACGGTGCCCGACACAGCCGTGGCCTCCACGAGGCACGCCGCCTTGTGCACGTGGATGTACTCAAGCGCGGCCAGGCTCACGGACCTGGACGGGTCTCCCTTGTTGCTGTTAGAATAAACCACGCCATGTTTGGTTGTGGGTGTGTGGCTGCATGTTGTGTGATGCGCCACATGTATTATGTCCTTGTTTGCCTCATTGCAGGAGAGCTGCGGTGCGAGGTGAAGAGGTAGTGCATGTCTATTTTAGGATTTCAGGAGTTTGTGGTGCATGGAGCCGGCCAGCACGGAGGAGGCTGCAAAGTCGTCCAAGATGAGTGAATGGCTCTCATGGTCGTGTTGCTGAGCGCATTTTGCTGTCATGGCGTGATGACCAGGTGTGAGTGGAGGAGAGAGCTCCATGGTGCGTCCCCTAGTTGTATAAATACACAATGTACTCCTTGTTTTAGAGTGAGCCGAGAGAAAATAGAGAGTGTCGGTGTGTGTTGCCGCTGTGGCGTTTGTCGTCCGGCAGGCATGGGTCGCCCGGCGAGTCTTCTCTCGTGTTTCATGGGAGCCAAGTTGTGTTATTATCATTAATAATAGCCAAGATACAGGCGTTTGTCTATTATTCGTGTTACTATAATCGTTCGTCGGTTTTCCAACAATTGCTCGCTATGTCGACGGCCGATGCCACTGTGGTGCTGCCTATGCCAGCTGCTTCCGATCTCCAGGACGGCTCCGAACGCGCGGTCCGCGGGAACGCCGGCGGCTGCCACGGGCGACGTGCTCAACGCGAGTGCTAGCAGCGCATCGTCCCAGAGCAGTGCCGTGGGCCTGCCGAACGCGACGTGGTTGGAGGGGCGGACGTGGCGGAGCGCGCTGTCGTCCATGCTCGTCAGTCGTCGTGTATGAGCGACGCGGTGTGGACGGGCACCGGGACGGGAGCGGCTGCGCGCCCGCCCACGACTCGCACGCGGCGTGGGCCCAGAGCGAGGACGGAGTAGCGCATGGACTCGCTCAAGGACCTCGTGCTCGGGGCACTTCACAGTCCTTGAGTTGGTCAGCAGGTAGCGCTCGAAGTCGAACAACCTGGTACCACTAATGACGGCGACCTCAGCGCCTTGCGTGTTGACATGGGGGCTCATGGTGGCTTTGGCGGTTGTGGCAGCACGGACACAATGCACCGGGGTATGGAAACGGATCGTCTCTCTGAACGTGGTAAGGCTGAAGATTTGGACAGATAGTGCTCCGTGGTTGTCTGATTGAGGAAGCAGGATGCCAACTTATTCATGGAGCCTTGCTGTGTTTTTGTCCGTGTGTGGAGACAAAGGCGAAAAGATTTGGGGTAGCTAACCTTCGGGGATGAACACTTTAATAGAGATCTCTTTTTCTTTTGCAAAAACGAACATATTGGAAATGAAATGGCCCATATTATTCGAATAATATTAATTCATAATCGAATTATCAATTTCACGTAACAATTTTTGAAATGATCACAATTTACCTTATGATGAAAACTTTAATCACATAGTACAATTATAAATCTCTACTATAATGGAATATTTGTCAAGACTTTTTCCCCTTATCAAAATCAAGAGTCTAAAACACCTGTAAAAAAGATGTAAGGGTTACAATTAGATGTACTAGTATAATGACCGTGCTAACGCTACGGTTTTATCTTAGAGATGCACATAAAAACAAAAAAAAAATGTTTTCTTCTATAGTTTAACTTGTACACAATTGTATTAGGACAACCGAATGAGTTGTATCTCTCCAAATGTAAGAAGTGGACAATATCAACAAGCTTTACCATGACATGAGAAAAATGTAATATTTAAACCTTGAAATAAGATGACAGGTAAGGATGCTTGCATTTTAAGCAGGGTCCTAAAATGTTTGGTAGTAATAACCAATACAATACGCTAAAAATATCTTCCCTTGATAACATGTGGCAATATCACAGTTTTGTGCAAAGGCACCTCATACCAACCTCTTCCAAATTCTTGGACCAAAGTGATTTCTTTTTCGAACTTTTAACGTGCTTTACTCTGAACCTTCACTTCCTGCTTCAGTATATCCAGATTGTCTCCTGCAAAGGAATCACATGTTTGTCTCTAATTCATTAAAAGTTCAAACTAACTTTACGAATTGCATCTGCATATATGAAAAAGATTATTAAAAAATTATGGATGAACCTCTCATGCTAGCACAATGAAAAAATTATTACAAAAGAAAGGTAGCTGCTACAAAATACAATGGGCTACTTGATACAGAATGAAAATTGTCATTAAAGTTGAAACCCATGATTGTTCTTGGGAAATCAGAGATTTATTTTAACTTAATCTTCACCTATGAAACATTCATCCATGTCAACCTTTATTGATTTTCACCATGTGACAAAGCACCACAAAACAATCCCAGAGTTACCATAAAGTGTAATCTTATATGCCAATAACTCTGGATGAGAAGATAATTAAAATTCAGCTAAAAAGCTTCTCAGGATGGTGTCCAAAGTGTAATGAGAAATTAGATGAGGCTGCTTTCAGGGATTAAATTGATTCATGCATAAATGTTATTTTCGTGTATAACATCAGTGTTGATGTATTGTTTCGTGTATAACATTTTACCAGCTTTTGATTTGCCTCCTCATAATCTGCAGTACAACAGCAGAGTTAGAGGAAGCAAGTTAATCTTTTATGTTCCTCAATTTTTTTCCTTTCTAAATCACTATGTTCATTAGTAGAATGACAAATGAATACCTTATGTTCTAATTCACTATGTTCATTAATAGTAACGCCAATCTGCTTGTATTTCTTCAGATCAATAGGTTGTTAGCAAGTAATAGATATCCAGAATGAATAATACACACATCTACTCCTCAAGATCGTTGATTCTGTACACCACTTTTACATCCTTCCGTAATCAATCACAAGCTGACAAATGAAGGCACTAAAAATTAGCGCTAGATCTGTGCGGTGGTGGATCTAGACCAAGGGCGTGAGGTCTAATAAATAATATAAGCCTAGAAATCATAGTAGCTATACCGTAATGAAAAGCCTGGCAATACAGTTTCATGATAGATACAGAGATGCACCAACCTCCTATTAATCAGACGCTCAGTCATTTCATCGAGCACATTGTAAGCACCTGCCAACGCCATCATCTCCCCGCCACCTGCATGCAAGCAAGCCAACCGGTGTCCACATTACAACTGTGTCTGCAGGGGTCACCACCTCACCAGGGTCGGAGCTCGCCAACGCCAAGTCGCTTGCAGCCCTGCGCCCGGTTGCCTGCTCGGAGTGACGGAGCAGAACTCGGGAGTCGTCGGACCCCGCAACGACGCAGATGGGAACAATGTGAGGACCTGCTACCTCCACATTTAGCCCCATGCATCCGCCCCTTCGCGCGGCGGTGATGAACATAACATGAACTCGAGCACGTTCTCTACGCACCTGTCCTGGCTGCGCCCACTTCCCGCCCCGCCATTGCCGCCCCTCAGATCCGGCTCCCACCTGTCCCCGCCGCCACCGCCCTAGTCCATTGCGGGCCGCCGTTGAGGCATGTGGCTGCGGCGAGGATCTCACGCAGGAATATTGCCCTTGTCCGCTGTACCCTTGATCGCACCGTTCAGGTCGTTGTGAGCCGCCGTTGAGGGCTTGAGGCACGTGGCTGCGGCATGGAACCGACGATCTCACCGCGGGAAGACGAGCGTGTTGGGTGCCCCGCCGCCGCCTCCCACGACGATCTCATGGCGTCCACGATGGCGTCCGTCTCGTCGCCGGCAGCACGCAGCGGACGTACGTGGGTGTGCGTGGGCGGCGGACGTACGTGTGCGCAGAGGGCCGCGGAGATCCTGGCGGAGGTAGATGTGGGGAGAGGGAGGCGGACTTCGTGGCGGCTGGTGCGGAGAATTCAAATTTCGAATCAACACTGATTCCGTTCATGTTTTCACGCGTGGGGTTGATGGTATGGGTTAGTTTAACTCTACCATGTGGGGTAGGAGTGAGATTACGCGGGCTTCTCACTCTTTTAGAAGAATTGCATTATAATATAGATAGATGATAAGGCTTCCCACCCTCCCCCTCTCTCACCCCGCCTCCCACCTTGACCCGTCGTCGCGGCATCAGCTCCTCAAGTCACGCAATATTCGAAATTCAAAGTATGCCTTTTACGGAGACACGCAAAACTCACGCCCCCTCATTCACCGAGACAAAAACAGAAAACGCTCGCCGCATCCTTCACCGCCACTTCCCCCATCTCGCGCCGCTCTTTCTCCAGTTCCCCGCCGCCGCGGCACGACACCTTCCTCCTCCGTATTCCCATGACTGCGACTCCTCGGATTCCCGAATCCCAATCCCACGCAAGACCTCTCCTTGCCCATGGCTCCCGTACGTGTCCTTGGTGCCGGCGGATGTTGGCGTGAGGCAGGAGGCGCATGCCTGGCCGGGCGGCGCCACCGGTGCTGGAGGTAGGGAAGCGAGACGGGATCGGGATTGGAGACAGCGACGGCAAGTCTACACGCAGGAACCCCCGCGCCTCGGGTTTGGGGGGAAGGACACAGCAGCTGCGGAGGCCTCGCTCCCTCACCAGCACGTCCTCACGAAGCGGGACGGATCCCTTCGCCTCCCACGACTGCGACTCCAAGGACAGCTACCAGTGAAGGAACCTGGGGGGGGCCGGCCGGGGGCCCCCCCCATGCAAGGTAGGTTTACTATGTTTAGTTAAAAAAACTCAATTTTTTTTACTCATTTTTAGTTAAAAATCTCATCTTTTTACTCATTTTTAATTGAAAAACTATGATTATAATTAAAAATAGTGTAATTTTTTCAAAAAAAACTGTTGAAACGTATTATTATGTATATTTTATCATAGTAAAAAATGCGATCGCATTTGTTCGGCCCCCCTAATCATGATCGCTGGTTCCGTCACTGACAGCTACCGGGCGAGGCGAGGCGAGGCCTTCGCCGCAGTCTCCACTGCCGCCCCCAACCCTACCTCTCCATCCCGCGGCCGCGTGCGGTCACCGTCCCCGGTGCCCCACGCTGCACCGTCGCCTCCATGGCCGTGTCCGCCGCCAGGTCCAGCGGCGCCGCCGTCGCCTTCGTCAAGTACCAGGGCCTCGGCAACGAATTCGTCATGGTGCGCCTGTTTCCTGTCCCAATTCTCTCATCAGCAGTTCCACACGGTGCGTGAGGTGTTCATTTAGGGGGAGGGGAGTGAACCGCTGTTGAGGATTCGTGCAATCCGTGCTGTTTTGTTTTTCGAGTGCTCTGCTATTGACTATACTTCGGTTTTGTTTGCTGATTCCTGTTTCGATTCAATGGTGGACAACAGGGATTCGTCGGTGCCCAAGGTGTGGCTGGAGCAGGCCGCGAACTTCGGCATTGGTGCCGACGGTGTCATCTTCGTCATGCTGGGGGTCAATGGTGCTGACTACACCAGGAGCATCTTCAACTCTGACGGCAGCGAGCCAGAGGTGCGTGCTTGTGTTTCCACCATTTCGTCATAATACTGTATTCTATAGCAAGGTCGTAAATTTTTTATCTGAGGCTGTCGTAATTCTTATTGGTAGTCATTCTTCTCGGCCACCAAATAGTGCTAATCTATGCATAGTGCGATGGCAGTCAAGGGTTACCGCTTTCCAGTCTCTGCTGCCAAGTCGGTGCAGGTTTTATCATGTGAGCTTTTCATGCAAAAGGATGGAAAATGTACATGTGTAGTTGTGAGGTTCTTTAGATTCTTGTAGACACAAACTTCAGCCTTCAAATCGATTTGATAGATTGAGCTGTTATAATTTTCCTAGCTACCTAAATCGGGTCATCAAACAATCTAAGCATCATCGGTGTATTTTAGGTCACTTGATGTATCTTTATTATATCAACTATTTCACAGGCATACCAGATGTATAGTCTGTATACCATTCATGTCTCACTCTCTAACATGGACTGGAGCTATGTTTTATTAAATTGTGATCTGTAAGTTTTGTGCTGGTGGAACCAAATAACGTTACCTAACCTTATTAGTTAGTGCTGGTGGAACCATATTTTAAATAAATAACAAACTTCGTCTAAGCAGCATCTGTTTGCTGAGAACTCTAATGATGGCACTAATACTGTTTAAAAAAGTGGAAGGAGGAATCAAACCTGAAAAAGATGTGGCTGTGCTGCGTAGAGCAATGTGACAGGAGTGGGAATATTAGGATATGGAGGAGAATCTATGCCAGTTTAAATGGGACTTATGAGTAAATCATGATTATTTGGTTCAAAAATTTTTAGTCTGAGGCATACAATATATAAAGAATATGAGGTTATTATGAGATGTATAAAACTCAACCTGCACTCCAATGTACGATGGTAAATGATTCTAAGTTCAAGAATTCTAAGTTCAGAATGTTGCGTCGAAAAGTAGACAGTTAAAAGTAGAGAGATAGATAGGGTGTCTACCTTACCTGTTTATCTGTCCTAATACATGTATATGACTTGACTGTCATTTAATAAAACACCTAAATTATGTAGAGGACATAACTTTTTCAGTCCGAAACTATGTCAAAGTCATGGTCTGCAATAATAATACATATGATATAATTATTTCTATATATATGACTAATGGTGAATCTTGCCATAGCCGCTCAAGTGGACTCCTTATTCTACAGTATATGTCAACGTGGAATAGAACTAAAGCCGCAAATAACTATATGGTGAGTATAACATACATTGTTTTAAGGTTTTTTGAGATTTTTCAAATCACGTAGTATTTCCCATGTGATAGGCACTGATATTTGCACATATATTCATGTGTACAGAATGGTATCGAGATGCGTCGAAACTTATTTGTGCATTTGTTGACACATGAATTTAAAGGATATCAGAGACATCCTCCTGAAGATATAGAACACTGTCTTAGACGAATCACGGAAAAAACTATATAGTAGAGTTTGTGAGCCTTTGACACAACTATTTATATGACCCCATCAATTTCACAAACTTTGCCTGTTTAGATTAATATAAATGTCATTTTAATGAGTTATTTAATTTTGCAATATTGTTTTATTATCGTGCGATTTTATACAAAAGTATGCCAATCCGTAGCAATTAGTCTAGCAATAGGACCGAGGTAATTTAGACGATCAGAAATGAGCAATTTGTTAAGGTCTAAAATTGAAATACTATATTGTGATTCTTCTGGTAGCAACGTTTAATTAATAACCACTTGCAATGACTTTCGCCATATAACTAAGAGGATAATTATACCACTAAATACAATATGTATGGTAGCAAGAATATTAAGATTATTAGTTCACTATATAGTCTACCGTCCTACAATTTCCAAAACACCTCTGAGCAGCTAAAGGTTGACAGTGTAACGACATTCACTTGCGAGGTTGATGGAACTGAAGATTCAAAAGTTAACCCAAGTTGGGCCCAGCTTAGCACATCCTGCGAGATTTCGCTGACTGCTCCCATATGTCGACAAATATATTAGGACATGCCCTTTTAAGGTGGTCATACCCTTGGCCGGCAATCAGATCATCTGTAAGACTCGAAGAGTTGATAAACTGAATGCAAGCATCTTTGAGCTTGCTGCAGTGGTGCTGGTCAGCTAGAGCTAAAGTGGCTGCCACACTCTCCACATCAAGTCTCTTGCAAAGGATGTCCTCACACATCACCTTCATCCTCTCCAATGCATACCTATCTGCAGCTGCAAGTAAATGCTTGACCATATCCTTATTCTCATCCTCATCAAGACTGTCCATCGCAGGCAACGTGTCCGTGTAGATGTAGTGCAGCAATCCCTTGAAAACAGCAGGCTGCATATCTTCGACTGTCAAGTCTTGTTGCGCCCTGTCCGACATTGGACCATACAGCTGCACCTTGAACACCGGCGACCGCATTGCCAGCACAATCTTGTGGGCATGGAAAATTTTGTCCTCAACCTTACATCTCACATCTGCGCCCTCCTCAAACTCCAGCAGGTTTCCAAGGTTACGCAGCAATTCTGAAGGCGGCACTCGGATGCCAAACATATGCATTGGCCTAGATTTAGACACCGGCGTCTCCGTGACGACGGTGACGTTGCACTCTAAAACAACACGGTCGTCCAAAAGGAATGGCGGCCCATGCAGATCGACCTTCTTCCAAGCCTCTGCATAGCCCATGGTCGGCTGTAGACTGCTGAAGACGGCTGGCTTTGTCACGCCCTTCGGAAGCATGGACTGCATGGTTACCAGATTGACCAGCTTAAAGCACAGGAGCGCCCTCACCTCGGCAGCCTTGCTGATGAGTTCGAGGTACGCGGAGACGTAGTCCCCCTCCTTTTGTCCGTCAGGGTAATAACGGATGCACCAATCCTGGCCACCAATGGCGAAAGTCGACGACCTGATCATGCTTCCGGTGGTGGCGAGGCCCTTCTGCATGCTGTAGTCGGCGATCTCGAAAACGTGCCTGCCTCGAGCCGTTTGCAGCGCGCACCTCGACGCCGACGTCTCTATTGGATTTTGGAATGCCTCCATTGCTGGAATTTTCTCGGAGGAAGGTGGCGCCGGCTGCCGGCGTGAGCGATGGCGGATACGGTTCTTTTCTTTTGCGTGTCTCAAGCGAATCGGCGAGAGTTGTAGCTCAAGCGAATCGTGTCATCGTGTGTACTCGGTTGTTGGAAAATATATAAACTACTAGGAGCAAAACTTGGGCGTCATGGAAAAGGAAAATTAACAAATAAAGGAAAGGGCACCGGCCTGTTATTATTTAGAGATGAGGAACAAATAGTAGTAGGAAACAAAAAAGTACGGAAAGCCACACATGTCATATAGCGACTCTGTTCAAAAAAAAAAGTACGGAAAGGATCGCAAACCTAAGATCGTGTCATATAGCTGCGTCTCTTCTCCGATTTGATCGTGGATAGATCAATCGGAACCCATGGCCGCCGCTGAGGTGAAGGGCCGCCACGATGGTGATGTCCCAACCTTCGTCCTGCTCGAAACCCGGAGCTACACCACCGGCCGATCCAACTCCACCACCGCCGCATCGAAGACGAGCACCGACCTGCCCATCGAGGTGACCTTCTGCGCCACCCACCCGCCGGATCTCTCCTACCTATTCGTCCACTGCCCGGGTCTCGAAGTGGAACCCACGGATTTGTCCCAGATGCCCAAGATTATCAGCGCTGATGCCGACCTCATCCTCCTCCGCGTCCCGCGCGATCCCATGGCCACAATGTTTCCAAGTCACAGCGACTACTTCGTCTACAAGTTGAACCCTGAACAATCAGATCTGTACCTGCTCCCGAACCCATATCCGGAACGCTTCAACGACCACGAACTCGCCATACTGGGGCACGGAGGCAACAGGTTCGTCGTGGCCACTCTCAAAATCAGGCCCATCTGTGATTTCTCTTTCGTGCTCCACCTATACCGCTCTGGTCCCGACGGCGATCCAGGGAGTTGGACCTCCCAGCAGGTGTCCGTGGAGGATCCCCTGAGGGACAGCGTGTGCCCGATTCTTCCTGACTCAGAACAGAGGACCTTATACCATCTGACGACAAAGGTGATCACGCTCGGTGGTGCCAAAGGAACAGTTGGCTTCGTTGATCTCTGGCGAGGTATACTTCTCTGCGACTTGCTGGGAGAGAGTACCAAGCTCCGTGACATGCCGCTGCCCCTGCCAGCCAAGGGCAACTGGAGTAAATTCCTCAATGGCTGCCCGTATTATTGCCGTGACATTGCTGTCAACCAGAGCAAAGACGCTATCAAGTACGTCGAGATGGAGATCACTGGGCCAACTGTGTTGGCCACCACATTCGATACTGATTCCTATTACGAATGGGTGAGCCAACAAAAGCTTCCGCGGTCATACTCCTTGGCCCCTAGTAGCTGGAAGATGACTACATGGAGTATGCCTATCCCAAGCATGTCATGGGACAGCTGGCATCGTCGATGCACAATCTGTTCAGTGGACATCAACCTCCCTCCTGAAAACACAAGGGATTATGAGCTGCTGCGTAAACTCATGAGCAGTGGTAGAAAACAGGAGGAGAAAGCCACAGAGGCAGCCTTGTCCCTGGGATTTCTTCGCATGGCTCAGCCCATCATGAGCATCGATGATGATGATGATGTGGTTTATTTGATGTGCAAAGGCACCAGCATTAGATCGAAGCCGATGGGAGTCATTGTTGATGCAAGTACTGGGAGTCTGCAAGGAGTGGTGGAGCTTGATACCAAGAGACACGTTGGTTTTATGCGCTGCTTCCTCACCAGTGGGATCTCCAAACATCTCAAAAAACTACAGGTACATGCACTGTTTTCACACACACTTCTGTGTTGATTGCTCAGGGGTGCTGAGGCCAAGTTTTCTGTTCGATCGAGGCTAAAACAAATCTCATGGCTGCAATCGCCTTGGTCGGGAAAATGGTGTGAATTTTTGCTGTATGTCGGCCGTGACTTTTTTTTTATAGGCAAAAATGTGTCTGTCAGTCTCATTTATTCGTACTTATGGCATGATGTCCGAGAGTTAAGGCCCCGTTTGGAACGGAGGATTTCTGCAGGAATTTTGAAGGAAATCCATTCCTATAGTTTGCTGACGTCATTGGCGTTTGGAACGGAGGAAAGCAGCCTCCACGTTCCGGAGGAAAGGAGCCATTCGCTCGCAAAACGCAGGAAATAAAGAATCTGGTCCGAGCTCATGGTTTCGCGGAAGTCCGAGGCAAATCACGTTGTCCATCGCCCGTGGAGAGAGGAAGCGAAGGCTGCGACGTGTTAGTTAGGATTCTTAGGAATAAACAAATCATCATGCTTGCCGTAGAAGGCCTGGGCCGCTGGGCGTGGTTTCAGGATGTCAGTTACGAATTCTTTTCCTTTTAATAATCAATAATCATGCACTTGGGTTACTATTTTCTCTATCTCATATATCATGTCATCGAGTAAATTATCATGTAGATTCACTAAAAAGACTAATAATTACGTATGTTCATTTGATATAATTAAAATTTAGCTTTGTACTCATAAATAATCAAAATAAGAATAAAACAAATGCTCATCATTTTAATTATACCTTACATTTTGGAAATCCTGTGTTATAAATTCCTGCGTTCCAAACACCTCTATTTGTATCTTCCTGTGTTTTCTCATTCCTCTGTTTTCCCACAACACTCTTCCCTTATTCCTGTGTTTCCTACCATTCCTCTATTTTATATTCCTCCGTTGGTTTATCCGTTGGTTTAGTTAACGACAAAGCTTGCCTTTAGTTTACCAATACAGGGGGCAGCAGATGGACATCCATTGAATTGTGTTTGCCCATTCCATGCCAAATTGGTTTAGGATGGTCTAAAACTAAAATTGAACTTAGCAACTTAGTGCACTTAATTTACGATGAAGAGCTTGATAGTGACAAGTGTCACTATGCATTGTTCTGCGTGAGTTGATGACAAGCTTTAGGGTTGCATGCTGTAGCTGGAAAAAAAACAGAATTTAGTTGAGTTGAATGCGATACAAGTGTTGTTTTTTTTTTTTTGCAAGAAAACAGCAGAAGTGTTTTTTTTACAATTTTCTTTTATTTTGTTGGACACTTAATTAAGTTATTGGAATGTTCGGCCTTAACAATTTAATGGTAGAGGATATGCATCTTCAACCTGGTCCCAGACAAATGCTGCTCCATGTGAAGATGCTTGTGTAGGACAAGAGTTTGTTATTTTATTTGCTTAATGCCACTACCATTTCCATGTGCACAGTTAAACTTCATTTTTTTCGACTACACTAAATTATTTGCATTTGTCTTGTACTATGGTATCATCAGTAAATGTCATCGATATAGATTCCATTTCTTCTAGTTCTAATAAGTATATATTTTGCTAGGATGCATTTACCTATTACTATCTCAGCTCCCAAAAACAAGTAAGAGGTCTAGAGTGAGTAATAAGGTCTTGACCAGATCCCAAATACAAGTAAATGATAAATTGCTTGAACTTTCATTTGCCCTATTGTTTCACCGTGTGGACTACATGAATGCTCTCCCCTTGGTCGAAAGGGTTTATTCTTTCTTCTTGGGTACATTTTATCAAATTATAATCTATTTAATTTGATGTAGGTACATGCAGAAATTAACAAGTAGAAGGAGGCAGCGAAAAACTACATATACCTATGATGATGTGTCTATCAGTACTGCAGCCGCTGCTTGAACGAGTAAGCATTGGCTGAAGGTGTTAAAGCTGTTGGTTGAAGTATTGCAACAACCAGAAACCTTATCTGTGTTGTGGTGCACTTTGGAGGGGGTTTGCTGGAGAGGAATAGTTGGTAATTAAATTTTATATATCATGTATAAGACCCTAATATTATGTTACATGGCTTGTGTTGTAAACTATTTATCTTTTCCCATCCAAAATCTAGGTAATTAACTTGCTTATCAAACGTGTTACACCTGGTGTTATCAATAGTAATCTACTTCTACATCGCCTCGTGCATGGATCGATATTTGCAAGCCACTTGAATTTGCAAGTTTTGGCAGGCAATGTTCCTTGACAAACCTCTTTTCTTCAGCCTCCATCTATCTCGGCATACTGTTCTTGCATGGCTGAGTATTCAGTGTGGCAAACGATGACATCAAAAGGTATTTTACATTTGGCGATTTTTCATTTATATATATTCAGACTCCTAAACCAACCTGTCGCAAGCCATAATAACGTACGCCAAATCATTGGCAATCAATTGACACCAACAAATTGGAATGTTGTCCATGACCGGCTCACAACCACACATAAACTTGCCCCAAGGGAAACAATGCAATCAGCCACCATGTTACACGGCTGGGTTTTTGGTGCCACAAGATTCTCCACCAAGACCTTCCCAACTCCCGGTCATCACTATGACACAATTCTTTTCTGCAGCGAACGGATTTGGGTCCCACCACTATACCACAACCCTTAACCAGCGACTGACTTGAAGTTGCTATAACGGGTGTACAGCGTTGGACGGTCCGTGGCTAAAAGTTATAGCGACGGACCCGAGCGGTTGCTATTGAAGCCGTCGTTGTTTGTATACAGCGACAGACTTCATCTTTAGCAACGGACCGTCCATCGCTCCAGACTTTAGCAACGGACAGCCTGTTAGCAGTTTTAGCAACAGAGAGTTCAACGCAGTAATGACTTTTAGCAACTGAACGTCCATCGATATCAACTAAATCGGATTTAAAAAAATAATCCATCTATATTTAAAACTGGACCACGTTCACAACCAATACCATATTGAATGACATACACAAATCATAGTCTCATTCATCCATATCAAATCAATACATATATAATCATGTCACTAGGTTAAACTTGTTGCCATCAAGGCAAGTTACAAGCATATAGTAGTTGAATACAAAATCTAACTAAGTCAATAGGTTGTACAAAAAGCATTGTTTCCTATTGAGCAAAAGCTATCCAACATTGATCAAAAGATAGGTTCAAGTTCACCAAAGGTAGAAGTTCCTGAAAGAAGTGATAGAATGAGTAATCAAACGATGTACACAAATTAGCTTGCTGCATTACAGTCAACGGCACAAAGAGAGAGTAGCTGGCTTACCTTGCTGCTATGGATGGACTAGCCTCCTCTTCTGATGCTACATTAGAAGACCTGAAGAAGAGAGAAACCACTATTACTACCTTGTGATACACAAGAATGTGCAAGGATTGATTAATGTACATCTATGTAAAGACAAATTACTTTCTCAGCTCATGGGAAAATGGAAAGGAAGAATTGAAGAAAAGACCCTAAGATCATACAAGCATTACACAAGCACCATGCTCCATTTTGCTCTAGCAATAGACAAGTTATGTAAAATTGATATACAATATAGGAGTTATGTTCTAAAGCACTAGACCTCATTTGCACCCAAGAGCAACAAATGCCTCTTACCAATTTATTTTCAGTAAAGTTTAAATTTCAGAAGTAATGTATCCCATCAACTAAGAGTAAAATGCCTTTGGTTTGTGCCTAGCAGTAATTTCAGCTAAGAGAAAAAGGGAAGAGCAGCTCTGCTCTTATTCAGCTAAACAAAACTCTAGTTGTAGAATTGCATGTGTTGCTCACATTATTGGTTACTGGATGGACTTTGGAATCATTGTACTACATTGCTACATGCACATTAGATCTCATTGTCTTTTTTCTTTTGATTGACCTGTTTGCACATGCAAATTAGTTCCCTAGCTAATCTGATCTGACTTATTTTCAATCAGTAGCTGGTAACCAATGCTCACATCACATTATCTAATCTGACTTATTTTCAATCAGCAGCTGGTAACCAATGGTCACTTATTTTAACAAGCCAATGCAAAATGCAAGCCAGTCAGCAGCTGGTAATCTGACTTGCTCCTTTCAGCTTCATGTCAAGTTTCGATAAACAGTGATCAAATTGAAGGATATCGAAGAGTAAATTGTCAATAATTATTCTATCTGCACTATCAAGCACTATTCAGACAAAATTACAAGAATAGTCATTCATGAAAGAGCACCAGGTGTGCTGTAGCTGCACAATATCTGAACTAGCAGCCTGCAATGTTAAGAAGAGACACCCCTGTTTGTTAGTATTGAGCACAACCAATATATCTTAGGTAACTTAATCTAGCACATGGGTGAAGGCCCGGTCGCGAAAAAACTTAATCTAGCACATATTTCAAATCAGGTAGCCTATAGAATTGACAATTGGAACATAGGGTACTTCAAAGTATGCATAAGGTACTGCGCTAGCAATTTATTTATGCTAGAACTTAATAAGTCACTTTTCACTGCACATTTGTCACTGGCTGCATCTTCTAGCCTAATGCAAGCAGATGAATTTTAGAGTTAAATCACAGTAATTTTTTTTGGAAAGTGCTAGTGCCATATGGAAGGAATGATCCAAACAAGTAAATCCTGCACTTAGGAAGATGGAGCACCTGGCCGGCGAGCAGTCTGGGGCCTGGTTGATGTGTGGGCGGGCGGCGTCAGCTCGTCCTGAGTGTGCGTCGGGGGCGGCCTGGTTGATGAGTGTGCATGTTTCCGTGCCACCGCTCCATCTCCCTGTAGATTAGTAGATGGAATAAAAAGAATAAAAAGGACGCCGTCTCTTGTTGCTGCCGAGCGCACGCCACTGCCATGGCTGGTCGAGCAGAAGCTCTGCCGCCGCCGCGTTCTACTGGCCTACCACCTTCTCCGACCAAATCGATTCCACGTTGCGTAGCCTGCAGGTCGGCCACAAAGTGCGGATGCGCGTCGAATGCCCTCCTCCGTTGTCTCAGCAATCCCTAACATTCGCCGCGTTGTCGTGTCCAACTGCGGCATCGACGCCAATGCGTAGGCGGCTCTTGTGCAGCTGCCCACCCAGCCTACCGCGTTCGGCATAAGGCACGATTTTGGCCGAGCGAGTCAGATTGGGATGATAGTTGGAATCGAATCAGCTCCTATGCTCCCGTGGTATTTTTTTCGCTTTTATATAATGTTGCCTATGATTCCTGTTCTTGGCGTCAAACCCGTCGATCTATGCGCCTCTGCCTCGGCCTTCACCAAGAGCTCGCCCATCGCCCAGGATACATGGCCTTGCTGGCGGCCGCGTCATTGCTTGACGTCTTTCCGAGCTGCTACGATGTACCCATGAGCCCCACGTGGTGCGCCTACCGACGAAGGCGCTCGACCTCAT
Organism: Themeda triandra; assembly: GCA_018135685.1. Lineage (NCBI taxonomy): Eukaryota > Viridiplantae > Streptophyta > Magnoliopsida > Poales > Poaceae > Themeda > Themeda triandra. The sequence continues at coordinate 204,112 of JAENPR010001061.1, read as the reverse complement.
CATCACCCCCACCCCTTACGACGGTGCCCGACACAGCCGTGGCCTCCACGAGGCACGCCGCCTTGTGCACGTGGATGTACTCAAGCTCGGCCAGGCTCACGGACCTAGACGGGTCTCCCTTGTTGCTGTTAGAATAAACCACGCCATGTTTGGTTGTGGGTGTGTGGCTGCATGTCGTGTGATGCGCCACATGTATTATGTCCTTGTTTGCCTCATTGCAGGAGAGCTGCGGTGCGAGGTGAAGAGGTAGTGCATGTCTATTTTAGGATTTCAGGAGTTTGTGGTGCATGGAGCCGGCCAGCACGGAGGAGGCAGCAAAGTCGTCCAAGATGAGTGAATGGCTCTCATGGTCGTGTTGCTGAGCGCGTTTTGCTGTCATGGCGTGATGACCAGGTGTGAGTGGAGGAGAGAGCTCCATGGTGCGTCCCCTAGTTGTATAAATACACAATGTACTCCTTGTTTTAGAGTGAGCCGAGAGAAAATAGAGAGTGTCGGTGTGTGTTGCCGCTGTGGCGTTTGTCGTCCGGCAGGCATGGGTCGCCCGGCGAGTCTCCTCTTGTGTTTCATGGGAGCCAAGTTGTGTTATTATCATTAATAATAGCCAAGATACAGGCGTTTGTCGTCGATTTTCCTTGTCTATTATTCGTATTACTATAATCGTTCGTCGATCCTCGGTTTTCCAACAATTGCTCGCTATGTCGACGGCCGATGCCACTGTGGTGCTGCCTATGCCAGCTGCTTCCGATCTCCAGGACGGCTCCGAACGCGCGGTCCGCGGGAACGCCGGCGGCTGCCACGGGCGACGTGCTCAACGCGAGTGCTAGCAGCGCATCGTCCCAGAGCAGTGCCGTGGGCCTGCCGAACGCGACGTGGTTGGAGGGGCGGACGTGGCGGAGCGCGCTGTCGTCCATGCTCGTCAGTCGTCGTGTATGAGCGACGCGGTGTGGACGGGCACCGGGACGGGAGCGGCTGCGCGCCCGCCCACGACTCGCACGCGGCGTGGGCCCAGAGCGAGGACGGAGTAGCGCATGGACTCGCTCAAGGACCTCGGGCTCGGGGCACTTCACAGTCCTTGAGTTGGTCAGCAGGTAGCGCTCGAAGTCGAACAACCTGGTACCACTAATGACGGCGACCTCAGCGCCTTGCGTGTTGACATGGGGGCTCATGGTGGCTTTGGCGGTTGTGGCAGCACGGACACAATGCACCGGGGTATGGAAACGGATCGTCTCTCTGAACGTGGTAAGGCTGAAGATTTGGACAGATAGTGCTCCGTGGTTGTCTGATTGAGGAAGCAGGATGCCAACTTATTCATGGAGCCTTGCTGTGTTTTTGTCCGTGTGTGGAGACAAAGGCGAAAAGATTTGGGGTAGCTAACCTTCGGGGATGAACACTTTAATAGAGATCTCTTTTTCTTTTGCAAAAACGAACATATTGGAAATGAAATGGCCCATATTATTCCGAATAATATTAATTCATAATCGAATTATCAATTTCACGTAACAATTTTTGAAATGATCACAATTTACCTTATGATGAAAACTTTAATCACATAGTACAATTATAAATCTCTACTATAATGGAATATTTGTCAAGACTTTTTCCCTTATCAAAATCAAGAGTCTAAAACACCTGTAAAAAAGATGTAAGGGTTACAATTAGATGTACTAGTATAATGACCGTGCTAACGCTACGGTTTTATCTTAGAGATGCACATAAAAACAAAAAAAATGTTTTCTTCTATAGTTTAACTTGTACACAATTGTATTAGGACAACCGAATGAGTTGTATCTCTCCAAATGTAAGAAGTGGACAATATCAACAAGCTTTACCATGACATGAGAAAAATGTAATATTTAAACCTTGAAATAAGATGACAGGTAAGGATGCTTGCATTTTAAGCAGGGTCCTAAAATGTTTGGTAGTAATAACCAATACAATACGCTAAAAATATCTTCCCTTGACAACATGTGGCAATATCACAGTTTTGTGCAAAGGCACCTCATACCAACCTCTTCCAAATTCTTGGACCAAAGTGATTTCTTTTTCGAACTTTTAACGTGCTTTACTCTGAACCTTCACTTCCTGCTTCAGTATATCCAGATTGTCTCCTGCAAAGGAATCACATGTTTGTCTCTAATTCATTAAAAGTTCAAACTAACTTTACGAATTGCATCTGCATATATGAAAAAGATTATTAAAAAATTATGGATGAACCTCTCATGCTAGCACAATGAAAAAATTATTACAAAAGAAAGGTAGCTGCTACAAAATACAATGGGCTACTTGATACAGAATGAAAATTGTCATTAAAGTTGAAACCCATGATTGTTCTTGGGAAATCAGAGATTTATTTTAACTTAATCTTCACCTATGAAACATTCATCCATGTCAACCTTTATTGATTTTCACCATGTGACAAAGCACCACAAAACAATCCCAGAGTTACCCATAAAGTGTAATCTTATATGCCAATAACTCTGGATGAGAAGATAATTAAAATTCAGCTAAAAAGCTTCTCAGGATGGTGTCCAAAGTGTAATGAGAAATCAGATGAGGCTGCTTTCAGGGATTAAATTGATTCATGCATAAATGTTATTTTCGTGTATAACATCAGTGTTGATGTATTGTTTCGTGTATAACATTTTACCAGCTTTTGATTTGCCTCCTCATAATCTGCAGTACAACAGCAGAGTTAGAGGAAGCAAGTTAATCTTTTATGTTCCTCAATTTTTTTCCTTTCTAAATCACTATGTTCATTAGTAGAATGACAAATGAATACCTTATGTTCTAATTCACTATGTTCATTAATAGTAACGCCAATCTGCTTGTATTTCTTCAGATCAATAGGTTGTTAGCAAGTAATAGATATCCAGAATGAATAATACACACATCTACTCCTCAAGATCGTTGATTCTGTACACCACTTTTACATCCTTCCGTAATCAATCACAAGCTGACAAATGAAGGCACTAAAAATTAGCGCTAGATCTGTGCGGTGGTGGATCTAGACCAAGGGCGTGAGGTCTAATAAATAATATAAGCCTAGAAATCATAGTAGCTATACCGTAATGAAAAGCCTGGCAATACAGTTTCATGATAGATACAGAGATGCACCAACCTCCTATTAATCAGACGCTCAGTCATTTCATCGAGCACATTGTAAGCACCTGCCAACGCCATCATCTCCCCGCCACCTGCATGCAAGCAAGCCAACCGGTGTCCACATTACAACAAGCAAGTAAAAGACCTGTAGCTGTCGGGTTTGATGCCAGCAAGCAATATGACGGGTTGACGGCACACGTTTTTACCTCAGCGATGCAACAAGTAAGCGCCTGCAGTCTGCAGGGGTCACCACCTCACCAGGGTCGGAGCTCGCCAACGCCAAGTCGCTTGCAGCCCTGCGCCCGGTTGCCTGCTCGGAGTGACGGAGCAGAACTCGGGAGTCGTCGGACCCCGCAACGACGCAGATGGGAACAATGTGAGGACCTGCTACCTCCACATTTAGCCCCATGCATCCGCCCCTTCGCGCGGCGGTGATGAACATAACATGAACTCGAGCACGTTCTCTACGCACCTGTCCTGGCTGCGCCCACTTCCCGCCCCGCCATTGCCGCCCCTCAGATCCGGCTCCCACCTGTCCCCGCCGCCACCGCCCTAGTCCATTGCGGGCCGCCGTTGAGGCATGTGGCTGCGGCGAGGATCTCACGCAGGAATATTGCCCTTGTCCGCTGTACCCTTGATCGCACCGTTCAGGTCGTTGTGAGCCGCCGTTGAGGGCTTGAGGCACGTGGCTGCGGCATGGAACCGACGATCTCACCGCGGGAAGACGAGCGTGTTGGGTGCCCCGCCGCCGCCTCCCACGACGATCTCATGGCGTCCACGATGGCGTCCGTCTCGTCGCCGGCAGCACGCAGCGGACGTACGTGGGTGTGCGTGGGCGGCGGACGTACGTGTGCGCAGAGGGCCGCGGAGATCCTGGCGGAGGTAGATGCGGGGAGAGGGAGGCGGACTTCGTGGCGGCTGGTGCGGAGAATTCAAATTTCGAATCAACACTGATTCCGTTCATGTTTTCATGCGTGGGGTTGATGGTATGGGTTAGTTTAACTCTACCATGTGGGGTAGGAGTGAGATTACAGGCTTCTCACTCTTTTAGAAGAATTGCATTATAATATAGATAGATGATAAGGCTTCCCACCCTCCCCCTCTCTCACCCCGCCTCCCACCTTGACCCGTCGTCGCGGCATCAGCTCCTCAAGTCACGCAATATTCGAAATTCAAAGTATGCCTTTTACGGAGACACGCAAAACTCACGCCCCCTCATTCACCGAGACAAAAACAGAAAACGCTCGCCGCATCCTTCACCGCCACTTCCCCCATCTCGCGCCGCTCTTTCTCCAGTTCCCCGCCGCCGCGGCACGACACCTTCCTCCTCCGTATTCCCATGACTGCGACTCCTCGGATTCCCGAATCCCAATCCCACGCAAGACCTCTCCTCGCCCATGGCTCCCGTACGTGTCCTTGGTGCCGGCGGATGTTGGCGTGAGGCAGGAGGCGCATGCCTGGCCGGGCGGCGCCACCGGTGCTGGAGGTAGGGAAGCGAGACGGGATCGGGATTGGAGACAGCGACGGCAAGTCTACACCCGGGAACCCCGCGCCTCGGGTTTGGGGGAAGGACACAGGCAGCTGCGGAGGCCTCGCTCCCTCACCCGGCACGTCCTCACGAAGCGGGACGGATCCCTTCGCCTCCCACGGCTGCGACTCCAAGGACAGCTACCGGTGACGGAACTAGGGGGGGGCCAGCGGGGGCCGTGGCCCCCCCCCCCATGCAAGGTAGGTTTACTATGTTTAGTTAAAAAACTCAATTTTTTTTACTCATTTTTAGTTAAAAATCTCATCTTTTTACTCATTTTTAATTGAAAAACTATGATTATAATTAAAAATAGTGTAATTTTTTCAAAAAAAGCTGTTGAAACGTATTATTATGTATATTTTATCATAGTAAAAAATGCGATCGCATTTGTTCGCCCCCCCTAATCATGATCGCTGGTTCCGTCACGACGGCTACCGGGCGAGGCGGGCGAGGCCTTCGCCGCAGTCTCCACTGCCGCCCCAACCCTACCTCTCCATCCCGCGGCCGCGTGCGGTCACCGTCCCCGGTGCCCCACGCTGCACCGTCGCCTCCATGGCCGTGTCCGCCGCCAGGTCCAGCGGCGCCGCCGTCGCCTTCGTCAAGTACCAGGGCCTCGGCAACGAATTCGTCATGGTGCGCCTGTTTCCTGTCCCAATTCTCTCATCAGCTGTTCCACACGGTGCGTGAGGTGTTCATTTAGGGGGAGGGGAGTGAACCGCCTTTGAGGATTCGTGCAATCCGTGCTGTTTTGTTTTTCGAGTGCTCTGCTATTGACTATACTTCGGTTTTGTTTGCTGATTCCTGTTTCGATTCAATGGTGGACAACAGGGATTCGTCGGTGCCCAAGGTGTGGCTGGAGCAGGCCGCGAACTTCGGCATTGGTGCCGACGGTGTCATCTTCGTCATGCTGGGGGTCAATGGTGCTGACTACACCAGGAGCATCTTCAACTCTGACGGCAGCGAGCCAGAGGTGCGTGCTTGTGTTTCCACCATTTCGTCATAATACTGTATTCTATAGCAAGGTCGTAAATTTTTTATCTGAGGCTGTCGTAATTCTTATTGGTAGTCATTCTTCTCGGCCACCAAATAGTGCTAATCTATGCATAGTGCGATGGCAGTCAAGGGTTACCGCTTTCCAGTCTCTGCTGCCAAGTCGGTGCAGGTTTTATCATGTGAGCTTTTCATGCAAAAGGATGGAAAATGTACATGTGTAGTTGTGAGGTTCTTTAGATTCTTGTAGACACAAACTTCAGCCTTCAAATAGATTTGATAGATTGAGCTGTTATAATTTTCCTAGCTACCTAAATCGGGTCATCAAACAATCTAAGCATCATCGGTGTATTTTTGGTCACTTGATGTATCTTTATTATATCAACTATTTCACAGGCATACCAGATGTATAGTCTGTATACCATTCATGTCTCACTCTCTAACATGGACTGGAGCTATGTTTTATTAAATTGTGATCTGTAAGTTTTGTGCCTTGAATGTCTTTTAAAAACAATTTTCTGCCATCATGTTTCCAATCCTAAACAAATGTTTATTATATGATCAGATATGTTCTGCTGTTAAACAATTGAAGTGTCATCATGTTTCCAATCCTAAACAAAGCACCATACAGATATGTTCCTTTTTTTTTGGAGCTGCTAACTCTCAAGTAGAGTAAAGGAAAAGTAGATATAAATGTCCCACTATGTTTTTTCCTTTTATTTATCTCCAGATTATTGACAATCAGAAAATGTTCAATACAGTTTGTTAATCTGAATTGTTTTTTTTCGAAAGGACGGCAAAAGATTTGCCGTCATTTCTATTAGACGAATAAAAAAAAAAGGCAAGTGCCAGCCCAGTTTTTTGACTGGAAACCGGGCCAGAAAAACCATACAACTGTGGAGGGTACCCTACTCAACCTGCACACCTAGGTACCAATTCAACTCAACTCGCACCACAACTAGCGCCAACTCAACTCCTTGCTTGGTCGGATTGGGACATCGACACATGTCTCAACCCCTCGGTCGGATTGGGTCATCAACGCGAGCAACCACTTGACACCACTAAACTCGGTCAGATTGGGTCATCGACACGAGCCACCACTCGACTAAAAGCTCAAAGAAAGCGACAAACCATGGAACTCCAGAACGAAAAAACCTACTCCTACTCCACCACTAGCACAACCCACACGGCACAACAACGGGAACGACGAAACCGGGCCCAACCACGAGACATCCCAACCAAGTCCAAATCCTCCACGACGCCTTCAAGAAGGTTACGACGTCCAAGCGCCGCCATCGCTCGTCCGAGGACTGGGTTTTCACCCGAGAAGAGTGCCGGGGACGCGACGCCCACAACAGGGTGAACGGCATCTGCAAATGTCGCCGTCGCCAGGCTTTCGCCCAAAGTACCCACAGCACGGACATTGGTCAAAGTGTCGGGTCCCCGCCAGGCACCAAAGCCGTCGTTGCCAGGCCCGCAGAAGCCTCACCGGAGAGGTCGACGCGCCGGCCACACAAGTAGCCGCAAAGCTGCGCCAGCACCACACCACTGAGACGACATTGAAGACCGGCCTCCCGCTACCGTGCACGTCCACCAGCCGCACCATCCACCGCCGCGCACGTCCACCGAAGCCGTCGCCGACCTGCCCAGAGGGTGCCGGATCTGGAGCAGGGCCCAGACCAGCTCCCCCAATGACGCCGAGGCCCCCATCCTCACAACAACCGCTCCACGACGATGGTCAAGGCCATGGGGGGAGGGACGGCGTAGACGAGAACGGCCCCCCAACGCCATCATGCCCCCAGCCACCGCCACAGAGTGGCCACCACGAAGAAAAGGGAGAGGGCAAGCAGAGGAGGGGGGACCCCGCCGCAGCCCCATGCATCCACGGGCACAACGGAGAAGCCAACGCCACAGCCGACCATGCCACCAAGGCATCGCCGAAGAGAACTCACCACCGGGCCGGAGAGACCGGCCGCCGACCGCCGACCTCGAGCCGGAGCGAGGGAAGAATGGGGGCCCAACCCACAGCCTGTTTGTTCTCATACAATAAATGCTGATCCAGTATTTCTTTTTTGGTTTTCAGATGTGTGGTAATGGAGTTCGTTGCTTTGCTCAGTTTATAGCCGAGATTGAAAATCTGCAGGGGACAAATAGGTAATGCATTGCAGCATCACTATAAAACAACTAAATGAAATAATATACAGAAATTACACCCGAGATCTCATGTTGTTCTTTGCCTGATATGGTTTTGAGGGGAATCTGAGTCTAAGATTTATTTTTGGGCTTCTTTAGGCTTTCATCTTCATACAAGAGTTGTTGAGTTTTCAAGAGGGCATGCCAAGTCTACAACATATTCACATCGCTTCTCCTTTACCCAGTCACGGCGGGGTGCAAGCTGGGGTTAAGATGCACACCATGAGCCGTGTGCCTGCTGACGTTGGTGATCTCCTTCTCGACGATGACGTTCACAGGGATCATCCCGCTGTACAGGAGCAGCCTGCATTACGCGGTGATGCTGGTGCCCCTCGTCTAGGGCTGGGTCGTTGTCTCCTTCACCTGGTTCGTCGGTATTGCCATGACCAAGATCTCTTCCCCCTTCACGGTATGCCCCCCACGCTGACGGATGCTGTCTCTCTGCTTTCCATTTTTTTAATTCCTGATTTGGCCAGTCGTGCAAGTTGGCAATTTCTATTTCAAAGGATATAATGTTGTGTCATCAGTAATCAATACAATTTGATGTGTGCAATTTGCTAATGTCTGAACTTGTCCTAAGGTAAATATCTTTTTCTGCTATATTTGGCTGGCAGGAAGTTGGAGGATACTCCCGGGAAATCAAATCCTATTATGTTTGTCTTGCACATAATGGAACGTAGGAGAGAATATTTGTTAATTGCATTCTTACATTCTTAGATGTCTTTTGAAATGTAAATTTTGTTCAACTCTACATAATTTCAGTTTCTTTTCTTGGGAAACGTCAGCCCACTTTTGCCTTGGTATTTTATATCCGGAAGCTTTTAAAATAAATGTTAACCTGTTCTACTAGGAATTCCTGACTTATTTTTCAGGATTTTTATGGACAATAGCATCTGCAGTATATTATTTTTCAGAATTTTGTTTTGTATTATCTTCACGGAGCGATCTAATCTAGATAATGTAGCACATTCGGTTATTTTTTAGTTTTCTAACACCCATTTCTTATTCTTGATTACATCAGCCATGCATACAATTCAGGCATTAATATTATCCTCTTCTTTTCGTTCACTCTGCTGAAATTGGCACGCAGGCAACATCCTCTGTTTATTATTGATGAAGGAGTGCTTTGTGAAGCTCCTGCTCGGCGAGGACAGTAGCGGCAAGGGCGTCTGCATTCATATTTAAAAGTAACACTATGTTGCATCAAAGGATGAGTAGATTTGGGGCAAATTTTGAAGACTACTAGGCCACCATCAACAGAGAAAGTAAGATTTTTTATGCAGACCTGCAGTAGCTTGCATATGTTGTCTGTGTTTTATTGTATCTTACTCTGAACAAAATATGCCAATGATGACTTGCTCAAGGTTGAGGTTCAGTGCCCGGCTCCGTGTGTTCACACCTTTACTCTCTTGGTTGCATTTGTTGCCTGCTTTCGTTTGTGCAAGTACGAACCATTTCAGTTCTGTTGCCTTAGGTCCTGCAAAATATGCCTTTAGTTCCTTTGCCTTCGGTCCTACCTGTCTCTTATATGATGTTAGAGTTCCAAACTTTTTAGGTTTTTGCAGCTATTTTGGGAGCATCTGTGAGGAAATGGAAGGCCAGGCCAATTCCCATACCAGTTCTGTCAACAACTGCGTTTTTTTTACCGGGCGGTTTACTGCGGTTTACTGCGGTTACCGAGGTAACCGAGCCGGTCCGGTTCGATTCGGACCTGTTCGGTTAACTCCAAATTTGAATTCAAAGTTCGAAAAAAATACTGAAAAAATTCCTAAAAATAGCTCATGAATTATAGAACCCAAAGGTGTAAAAATTTTTCAAATTTGAGCTCGTTTGATATGAAAAATTCAAATTTCAGTTGGTGAAAAAAAACGTCCCGGCCCGTTAAGGCCCATGAGGCCCATTAGGCCCCAATGGGCACATAACGCGCGGAGTCTTGGCTCTTTTTTTTTTTTTTTTGAGAACGAATGAGTCTTAACTCTAGACTTTTGTGTTGGTCTTGGGCTTGAGGTCATGTAATTGGTAGTATAAATAAATACATGAAGGTGTGATGAGGTGAGGACAAGAAAGTTAAATATACAAAAAAGTAAAATATAAATAGATGTATAACATTTTTGTCATTATTTTTAACAGTTTTTTTTCCTCCCGTTGCAACGCACGAGCATGTTTGTTAGTTATTCTCCGAAACAAGAACATCACCTATAATAATAAAAGAAAATGTTAAATTATTCGTGAGAGAAATTTTATTTAAATTTATAATATTAGGTCTTTTTTCAAAAGATTTCTTACAAGGAATATGATAGTATAATCTGAATTTTACTTTAAAAAAATGCTCCGTTCGGCGACTACAACAGTTTCAATTTTTTCATAAGGATTCATAAAATGCTGATGTTTGTAAATTAACACGGAGAGAGAGAGAGAGCCCTGATGTTCTACGTTGGGCGTTCGTTGATGTTTATCCAATCCAAACCAAACGCGGTTACGTGTAAGATAAGAACAAGACATGCATCGTCGCACAAATCTCGTAGTGTGGTTAAGTTTCACATCACAAGCACGAGGCACGACGCACGACGACGCGGTGCCATGATTTCTTGCCTGCCGGATTCGTTCTGGATCTGGAAGCGCCCACGCGGCGGAGGCGGCGGCGTGACGACGACGACGGAGCTGGAGACGACGACGTCAACGTGCACCACGGAGACCGTGCGCCGCAAGCACGTGTTCGAGGTCCGAGGGTACAGCAGCCTGCTGAGCCGCGTCGGCGTCGGCAGCTTCGTCCGGTCCGGCACCTTCGAGGTCGGCGGCTACGACTGGGCCGTCCGATACTTCCCCCGCGGCGACAACAAGAATGGCGGCGCCAAGTCCGGCTGCGCCTCCGCCTTCGCCGTGCTCCTGACCCCGGGCGCCGAGGCCCGCGCGTCGTGCGACCTGACGCTCGTCCGCCACATCGGCGTGCCGAACCTGGTGCACACTTCGCCGCCCGGGATCCTGCGCCACGGCGGCGGCGGCACCGACCTGGCGCCATGCCTGGGCTCCAGCACGTTCGTGCAGACGAGGGACCTGGAGGAGTCGCCATCGCCGTACGTCCACGACGACTGCCTCACGATCGAGTGCGTCATCACCGTCTTCAATTTCAAGAAAGCTAGGCGCTCCCCGGCGGCAGCGGCGCCGACTCCGAGCCTGTCACAGGATCTCGTCCGCCTGCTGGAGACGGAGGGAGCCGACGTGAGCTTCAAGGTAGAAGGAGAGATTTTCGCCGCGCACGCCGTCGTCCTAGCCATGCGCTCGCCGGTGTTCAAGGCGGAGCTCTACGGCCCCATGAAAGAGAAGACCGGAGGAGACCACAGGCGGCACATATCCATTGAAGACATGCAAGCTGACGTCTTCAGGGCGCTGCTTCATTTCATCTACACCGACGCCGTGATGCTTCCCCGCGTGGACGACGACGATCTTGGCAGCAGAGACGGCGGGAGCAAGGAATTCGTGAAGCATCTTCTTGTGGCCGCGGACCGCTACGATGTCCGGGGCCTCAAGTTCGTGTGCGAGAAGAGCATCTGCGAGAGCCTGACGATCGCGACGGTGGCGTCCATGTTTGCCTTGGCCGATCAGCACAGCTGCAGCATGTTGCAAGATGCCTGCGTTGATTTCATCACTGGTTCGGATACTTTGGCTGATGTCATGGCAAGCGAAGGGTACTGTCAGCTGAAGTCGATGTGTCCAGGTGTCATGATCGATCTCTTTGAGAAGGCAACTAAGGCGTCTCGCAAAAATCACCAAGCATAGTTGTAATTAGCTTATACTCCAGTACATAACTTCAATTTTCCTTATATTTCTATTATTATGTAATATAAAGTGCATGTTATTCTGCTGGTCGAGGTGTAGAGGATCCCGAATTTGGAGGTTAAACTCTACTGTGGTAAACCATAATATAGGGAGGTCCTACAGCAACATAGCTTGAAGCCAGAATGATAAAAATTTTAACACCTTTTATTGGACTTCACTATGTAAAGAAAAGCACATTTAGGATTATTCTAGTCGTGTTTTCGCACGTCTGCTATAACAGGTCTATAATAACATCTTATTAATTACAAGGTCTTATTATAGACAAGCCCATTTAAAGTGACTATAATAATAATAGAGAAAGGCTAACTGACACTGGGGTGTTTTTTGAGGTGAAAACACGCGGATTCTGGTGTGTTTTGAGCGATGTTTTGGTGTATTTCTCGTGATGTTCTGACTTGCTAACTCAAAACCAGGTGTTTTTGGGTTGAAAACAACTGGATTCTCTAGTGTTCTGGTGTGTTTATGCGGTGTTTTGGCGTGTTCATTACGATGTCCTAGTATATTTCTTGTGATGTTCTGGCGTGTTCTGTGCGATTTTCTGGAAAATATGGGTTTTTGAGTTGAAAACACCTGGCTACTGTATAGACACTCCCTAATACTATACTATAGACACATGTTACCACACGTGCAGTTGGTTTGCATGGTTTGCACGGAGAGGTTGGTTTACACTAGATATGTTCCCTATGATGTAACCACTACTGGAAACTCGGATACTTCCGTGGGTGTCGAAATTTTTCCGTGTGTTTTTTCGATACGCACGGAAAAATTCTAGTTATTCCATGGGTTTTCCCATATACCCACAGAAAAATTCAAAAACCCACAGAACAATTGCAACATTTTTCCGTGGGTGAGGGCAGCTGCACGGAAAATATATACACGCACGGAAATATGTGTATTATTTTGTGGGTTCTTTTATACACGCACAGAAAAAACATAGTAACACATAGAAGAATTGTAACGCGCCATCGGATTTGTTGTTCGCGCCGTCGGATTTGGTATTGGCGCTTTCCGTTATAGCGTCCGCACTCGTTCTCACGACAAGAAAGGATATTATAATTAGAGTTAAATGCACTGTAGGTCCATAAACTTGTAGCGTTGTCTCATTTGGGTCCATAAAGTAGGAAACCAGACATCTACACCCAAAACCTTTGAAACCGGTTCACCTGGGTCCAAAACCGAAACCAGCCCGGTTTTACCGCGTCATTTATCAAAACAACCCTCCTCAATCTCTCATCTCACCCCTCAGCCCTTCTTTTCCCATCTCACCTCGGTCAGGGGCGTGTGTGGGCTCAACAGCTACTGCGTGCTCGGCCAGGACACGCAGGCCGCAGCCCAACTGCCGGTGCCCGTCGGGGTTCAATTTCATTGACACTGCCAACGCACCGCTCGGGTGCACAGAGACCTCTGGCGCCGGTGACTGCGCCACGGCTGGTTCTGGTGCGACAGCCATGACGGCGATGCAGAACATGTCCTAGGCGGACACGCCGTACGCCGTGCTTTGTGCCGGCACGAGTGCCGCGTGCGTGCTCGATTACCTCTGCACCGCCGTGCTACTCAACAGTAATGACGGCACCTGCACCAAGCAGCAGCTCCCGCTCTGGTACGGCCGCGCGGGCGGTGGGTATAATCTGTTCGTCAAGAAAGCCGCAGCGAGCCCAGCAAACAGCGGCGGGGGGGGGGGGCCGCGTCGGGCGCTCGGCCATCGTCGCGCTGGTCTGCATCGGGTTCCTGACGTTCGTGTCGCTAGTCGCTCTCGTGGCGGCAGCAAGTCAGGATGCAAACAGGGCCGCGCCGCTAACCCACTGGGCCGATTGCGCCGCGAAGACACGCAGTCCCGTCCCGTGCCGCAAGACCGCAAGATCATAACGGCTTGATGTGGCTCGTCTGCAACGACCGGCATATCCCGTTGGCATCCTGGCTTCCACCACTTCGCGGGAGATGTACTCCGGCGAACACGCACGTAAACAACTTCGTTCGGATGCAAGGCAGCAGGTAAACGGGAGCAAACGGGACTGCGGCCGCCACGAGCACGCCACATGCGCCATGCGCACATGCCGTTGAAAACGGGCGACCGCGGAGCTGGACGCAGCGACCGTGGCGCTGGACGAGGAGGTGCCCCTCAAGTTGTACAGCTACCAGGAGTTGGAGAACGCGACGTGGATCTTCCGCGAGCCGCTGGGCCGCGGCGCGTTCGGCACGGTGTTCCGGGGCACGCTGCCGCACAACGGCGAGAAGGCGACCGCCGGCGTGGGGCGAGCAGATTGGCATCGCTGCTGGACGTCGCGCGCGGGCTGCACTACCTCCACGATGAGCTGGACAGCCGAGTGATCCACTGCAACATGAAGGCCCAGAACATCCTGATGGACGCGTCGGGGACGGCCAACATGGACGCGTCGGGGAGAGACGACCAACTCAGCCGGCGTGGCTGCGTGTCCGCGTGTCCATGGCTCCTCGCACGCCGGCCGCCGCGGGCGAGCGGCGCTCAGCCTCACGCGCGCGACGCTGCGGGCGAGCGGCGCTCTGCCTTGCGTGCGCCGCCGCGGGCGAGCCATGCTCTGCCTCGCGCTCCGCGGCAGGCCCGCCGGATTTGGCCGCCATGCTCGCCGCCGTCCGCCATACTCGGCCTGCTTCGTCCGCCATGGGGGCTGCGGAGAGCTCGCGCCCGCGCCTGGGGGCCGCAGCGGAGCTCGCGCACGGCGCCCATTGGGGGCCGCAGCGAGCTCGCGCACGCCACGCGGAGCTCCCTCCTCCTCCAGGTCGAGCTTGAGGTTGAAGATGGGGTCGAGCTGGCCAGTGCTTAGAGGAGGAAGAAGGTCTCAGAGGTGAGATGAGAGATTGAGGAGGGGTGTCTTTGATAAATGACGCGGCAAAACTGGGCTGATTTCCGGTTTTGGACCCAGGTGAACCGGTTTCAAAGGTTTTGGGTGTAGATGTCTGGTTTTCTAGTTTACGGACCCAAATGAGACAACGCTACAAGTTTGTGAACCTACACTGCATTTAACTCATAATTATATTATAATGAAAAAAAGAGAAGTCCCCAAACCCTATCATGTTGACGCACACGCAAGCACCCAATCCCCAAGCCCAACACACGCACGGACACCACCCGAGAACACAAGCACACGCAGCCCCTCTCGGCTCCCTCACGCAAGAGACCAGCATGCCCCCCACCGCCGCCGCAGCAGCTCTCTCCCATGGCATTGGCAGTCCCTAGATCTGCGCCTCCATAAGCATCCCGCAGGCCGCCGCCAAGATAGCGAGCCCTCCCCTTCCCCAGGCCGCCGGCGGCCGTGCCCCCTCCAGTGCGAAGGCCTATGTCCACTGGCTGCCTGGCGCTGGGCACAGGGTGCTGGCCGCTAGCCGTCGGTGCTTCGGGGCGCGTCCCCAAGGACCTCCCCCTGGACTACTCATCTCGACGCAAGGATCCGTGGGTGTCTGTCGATCTCCCTCGCCCTGCTCTTCCATCCTTCAGATCTGGCCACCAGTGGGTCAAGGTACACTCCTCTCTTCACTCATTCAATTTTTTTGTATGAGATGAGATGCCGATTTTATCTGAGTATCCAGCCGTATGAATTTTCAGTTGAAGTTTGCTTCCCTCAAGATTTGGTCGCTCGTGCTGTAGGCTTCAAATGTGAATCGAGTTTCAGGTTATCTGTTGCCCATTTGTTTCATGACAGTACATATGAAAATTAGTGTAGATAAATTGCTAGTCATTTTGTGTTTGGTCCATAGCTGAAGACACTGCAATGGGATTCCATAGCTGAGGTTGGCTAGGATTAGAGTGTAGAGATGGTTAAATAAAGCATGTTTTACTTATCTATTCTGAATATCTATGGTGCTTATTGATATTTTCATGACATTTACCGGTTCAGTACCTATAGGCAGCATATTGGCTATAGTGGCCTCACTAATAGCATGAAAACAAATTTATTGGAAGTTCTAATCTCATGTCCCTTATGTATTGGCAGTAAAGATTTTGGGCTAAGCAAGCACCGAAGGTTCGTGTTGCTGGTAGACAGTGAAGAATTGTTGAGGACCCTTGATTGAGACAGGTACACTTCTTTCTTCACTAGATTTGTTTGTTTTATGCTGTTATTCTACATTTTATTTATGTGCCTCACTTGTCCAAGTTTGGAATGTTTGTCCTTGCTCAAAAAGTAGTGCATCTTGTGATATCTAATAATATATTAATATTTTAAATAGAGCTAGTTAACATGTCAAATCGAACATGGATGTATAATGGTTGGCAACGTTCTAATCTCTCAAATGAATGGATTGATGGAACCGATGAATTCTTGAATAGTGCATTTGCAATTTCGGGTGTAGCTGAAAATGATACTATTAAGTGTCCTTGTGCACTTTGTCGAAACTACTTTAGGCATACAAGATTTACTGTGTCAATGCATTTGTCTAAGCATGGTTTTAAGGAAGGCTCTGAAACATGGACCGAGCATGGTTTTGATGAATCAGACAGTGCTCTAGAATATTATGGTATCTTAGAAGATATAATTAAAATTGAGTGGGAAGGTAGCATGAAACTAGAGTTGGTGTTGTTTGATTGCTCCTGGTTTGATCCAACACCCAATGGATTAAGGCGTACTTAAGATCTAGGCTTGGTAGAGATCAATCATACATTAAGATTATCAAATTTTGGCCCATTTGTGATGGCTAGTCAAGTTACTCAAGTGTACTATATGTCATACCCCTGTGACAACAGGGAGTTGTCTTCATGGTGGGTTGTCAATCATGTTGCTCCACGTGGATGTGTGCCTATAAATGAAAGCAGTGGTGAAGCTATGAATACGGAAGAGGTAGTGCAATATGTCTACCAAGCTGAAGGTTTGGATGGCACCTTTGTCATTGATTTGAGTGATGCCTTGGACTCCATAATTGCAACAGAATCAGATGAGGTTACTCATCCAAAAGACTTAGAAGCAATACATAAATAAGTTGTTTTGGATGAGGAATATGATGAAGAAGCTATTGAAGAAGAGTATGAAGTGGAAGAGGATGATGAAGCAATGGATGAAGAAGATGAAGAAACCTATGATCCAAATGATTTTTGAATATGCAGTTCATAATATATGTCTTAGTTGTGCTATTTGTTATGCACAAGATCTTATGTAGTTCTTTGAATATGCAACCAGCAGTCCAAAACTATTAATGTAGCAGTTTGCATGTGTTCTTCAGGGTTAATATAAATCTGAATTCATGTTTTCTCTTCGATCCATTTTCCTAGTTTGAATATATGCAGTCTAGTATTTTTGTTTTAAGATGGATCTAACATATTGTATCAACTGCAGATGGTCTCTACATGCAAGAAACCTCCACGCAATTATCGCGCACCCCAAAGGGTTGATGGTTCTGGAAGTGCAAGAGGTGCCAACAACAGTGTAGCCCCAACAAACGAAGGTTCTGGACTGCAGATGATGCCTCACAAACAACACCAATTGATGCCTCACAAACGACACCAGTTGTTGAAGCTCCCCGATAGAGCCACCTAAAAAAGAGGAAGGAAGATAGGGTCCCGAACATATTTTTCCGTGGATTTTTTGAACCCATAGAAAAATCCGAGTTTCTAGTAGTGAACCCTATTAGAAACATGTCATCAAAACACGTCTAGTAACTTCCCTTTATCACAGACGCGCATAACGAACACGCTTCTATGATGTAATGATTTTATAATAACAATAAAAATCCCAATGCTATGATAACGTACAATTTATTTATTACATATATTGTATGCTTGTTTATTACATCACATATTGTACATTTGTCAACACATAAGAATCTACTACAAATGATGAGTGGAAAAACAGATGACTCCTATCACAACTATAAATGATGGCTGGCTATAAGAAACAACATATGTATGTCTAGTAAGGTGAAACAATGGATAGGCTCAATGTCCATGGATACAACAACTAATTTAAGTATTCCTTGCAGTTCATGGATAGAGCAACTAATTTATCCCGGTAGAGTTAATACATGACAAATAGGGAAAAATCTAAAATAACAGTTTAGATCAAGGGTAAGGTATGTTAACATTTATCTCTCATCACAGGATGTCTCACAAACTTTGTTATTTTTAGGGATTAATAGGGAAAAATCTAAAATAACAGAACTCGACTTCGTTTGTGACATAATTCCTAAAAGATCATGTGGACAACTTTCTTGTTTGAAATTTTGTTATTTTTATATGTCACAAACGAAGTCGAGACTGGACAAGATATTTTACGAGGTTGTGTATCATCATATCATCTACATGTGTGATTTTTTTGGTGAATTTATATAACTTTTTTGTCATAGTTTACACGGATTTTTATGAAGGTTGTGGTTTGCACCTGATATGTTGCCACTCGGATTATACAACGCTGTTTCACATGAAAAGTGTTATAACACCACTTTAGTTAGTGTGACGTAGTCTGTCATCACGGTAACGGAATGACGTGATTAGATTCAACCTTACAAAAAATGTAACTTTAGGGCATTGGATGAAGATTATTCTGTATGAAAATTATAGATTTTGTTGAGATCCACGATGTTCTAGTTTTGAGTACTTGAATTTGAGGTCATTAAGATGCTCTAAAAAAATAATTTAAAGTTCATCCCAAAAATAATAATAATTTAAAGTTTCAGCATAATAAAATAATCACGAGCAAGCATATGCTGTAAAAGAAAAGGTAATGCCTTAGTTGTACGGTGCAAAATAAATGTATTTTTTTTCACATGAGTGTTACAGTTCTCAATGATACACCTACAACCTATAATTTTGAGTTTTTAGATTTGGTGTCAATGAGATGGAAAAAAAAACATATAGATTTTCATCAACATATTATTGGGGCTTGTCATCTCACAAAAATCATATTTCTAGTGTTCTGTCAACTTAAGACATTTTTATATCAAGGTCGTGCTATTGGTGAGATCTAGATGTTACTAGTGTTTTTTTTTTCATAAAGATTGTTATAAGATGGGCAAGAAAAAGACATCCACTATTAACAAGAATGCAATGTGTTCAATGTATTGGTTAAGAGGAATGTGACTAGAAACTGAAAATTTTCCTAGACGGCTACAATACTTACTTGAGGGTTTGCACCCAAAGTAACTTGCACATCCGTAGCGGCTTTCAATCAAGATCTGCCGGCTCAGTCCTTCTGAGGTGCTCATAGGTGTAGGATTTTACGTACGTGTATTCATAGGGGTGAGTGTGCGTACGTGTTGTGAGTGTCTTCGTTGAACTGTGCAATCTCAAAGAAAGGAAATGTGAATTACTTTGGTGTCTTAGACTAGCACTCAAGGAAATATGGAATGAACTTTTTTAGATGAAGGATAAAAATATCCGGCCTCTACAACCTTGGATGTACACAAAAGTCGTGGATCACAAAAGAAAAAACAAAGCCAAAGTCTTAAACATGGACTAGAAACTAAAGCAAATGGTATACATGCTTCCACCATCTATTTGAAATCTCTAAAGCGATCATCTCTAATTTCTTGCTCATCTCCGAGAGGGTGTACTTGGCTTGCTCTTCACATTGCAGTTGAGCCCAGAAGCGTAGCGATACACTTTGCTTCCTTGAAAATAACCTGATAATATGGAATTAACTTGGTTCTTTGGGTTAGTATATACCTTGGAGTGTTCATATGAGCCCCAAGATATATATTTTTGGGGCCTCAATTTTGCCCTCAAGAAAATTGTTGACGGTAAGGATACTCGGTTTTCTACTAGCCAGTGTATGTGGGCATATACTATCTGCGTCTTGAATAAATCATATTTTAAGGTTGTCTTAAGTAAAAATATTACTTTTACTTGAGTTTATATAGAAGTGCAAAATATTTATGATATGAAATAATTTATTATAAAAATATAGTTTATAATAAAATGTATCTATCTACTAAATACTAATACTAACTTAGTGTCATAATTTTTGATGTTTTGATCTTCCAATAATTCGATTAAATAAATTTTAAAAAGTTTGATCTAGATAACTCTGGCAATTGATTTATCCAAGTACACGGAAGTATGTAGATTGTGTACATTATTCGGTAACCTCGTAGATGTTTGTATATGAGTCGCTGAATCGTCCTACTCCGGCCTGATGATTTAAGCAATCGCCATATGTTCGAGTTCGTGCCGGAGTCGATTGATCAAATAAATATTGTCCACCGTAACCGACTGACATAATAATCCAACTCAAACGCAAATAATAAGCAACAAAGCACACGTACGTCCCCGTCGGCTTACCTTTGTTCGTCTCGTCATGGCGTCTAGCGTGAAATTCCTCGTCCCAAAGTCGTGGCGTTGGCCTCGCGTGACGCAGCTGGAGTCGACAACGTCGACGTGCGCCACGGAGGCGGTACGGCGCAAGCACGTGTTCGAGATCCAGGGCTACAGGGGCCTGCTCAGCCGCACGGGCGGCGCCGGCGAGTCCGTCCGGTCGGCGGCCTTCGCCGTGGGCGGCTACGACTGGACCGTCCTCTTCTACCCGCGCGGGTGCGCGCACGCGCTGTCCGGCAACGTGTCCGCGTTCGTGGAGCTCATGACCCCGGGCGCCGAGGCGTGGGCGTCGTGCGAGCTAAGCCTGGTGCCGCGGTCCGTCGGCGCGCGCGCGCACAAGGTCAGCACAGGTTCCTGTCACTTCCACCAAAGCGACAACGGCGGCGGCGGCAGGGGCAGCTGCGGCGGCAGTGCGGCGCGGAGGGGACGGTGCTCGTTCTTTGAGAGGACGAAGCTGGAGACGCCGGCGTACCTCCGTGACGACACCGTCCGGATCAAGTGCACTGTCACCGTCTTCAAGCAGCGAGAGGAGGTGGATCATCACGTCCAGGTGGCGGTGCCGCCATCGGAGCTGTCGAGTGACCTTGCAAAGCTGCTACCGAACATCAGCAACAACAATGGTGCAGCACCACCGCTGCCGGACGTCACGTTAGTCGTTGGCTCAGAGAGCTTCGGCGCGCACAGCTCCGTGCTCTGGGCAAGGTGCCCCAAGCTGTACGACCGGGTGACGAGTTGGAAGATCCTACTCCTTGAACAGTCGGAGGTGCGTCCGGCGGTTTTCAAGGCCCTGCTCCATTACATCTACACCGACTCGTTGCCCGCCATGGACGGCCCTAACAAGAAGAAGAAGGCGGAGACGTTGAGGGGCTTGCTCGCTGCTGCGGACCAGTATGGGATCCAGAGGCTCAAGCTGATGTGCGAAAGGAACCTGTGCGCCAGCCTCGACGCCGGCACGGTGGCTGCTACGTTGGACTTCGCAGAACGGCTTCAGTGTCAGACGCTCCGTCGTGCCTGCTTGCAGTTCATCGGCGGTAACGCTAGCTAAGCCTGACATGTACATACAGATTGAAGGGTTTATTTGTTTAGTCATGTTTAAGTTGCACTTTAAGTGAATACAATTAAACTCTTGGACACACTGCATCAGATCAAGTTATACAGACAGACCCGGGTTAACGTACCTACTCCCTCAGTTTCATCTAGTCTTAAATCCTTATAAAGCTAATACACACTACCTATTTCTCTAAAATGTGGTGAAGCCGCGTCATCCGAGATGCTCATAGTCACGTCATTATCAACCCACAAGTTCAAAACATGCTAATAAATATCCACTTCATTTCTGCATTCACTTTTTTAGTGATTTATGTTTGATCCTTTCTCATTCTACAACTAAATATATGCAACATACAATTTTATCATAATACTCTAATTCTCATCAAATTTATATATATTCATAGAATTCACATAAGATATTATTTTAAAAATTTTCGCAGCAACGCGCGGTATATTTAACTAGTGCCTAAATAGGAAGAACTCACTACCATATTTTTATGCGATTATGTGAATCCATGCCACCGGCTAGAACCCGCACACGTTTATCTCCATGTTGGCCGATACAACAACATACAATTGCTTCGTCTCTTCTTCCAAATATGTACCCACCGGCACCTATTCTCTTTTCCTAACATTTCTTTTGCCACCTATACATGAGGAACCCACTACCTTATTTTTCTGTGATTCTGTCAAGCCACATCATCACCTAGAGCCCTCACACGTTTATCCCCATCTTGGCCGATACAGCAACGTGTACAATTGCTTCGTCTCTTTTTCTTCCAAGTGTGTACCCACCGGCATCTATTCTTCTTCTTAGTATTCTCCTTCTTAGCGTTTCTTTTGCTGGCATGACTCATGAGCTCCTGCAATAGTGCTGAATGATTACATCACGAAAACCGTGAGGACCTGAGTACTCAATTCGTACGATTCGTGAGGATCGGAGCAGTCATTATGTTGGGTTTATAGCTACAGAACAGCAATGGTCCTTCCAATCTGATTATTAATTTTATTAGTGTAACATATGCAACGCGGGCCAAACACCATGCCAGAATAAAAGGGCCAATCAGGACTTAAAAGGAGCATTCCACAGTTGCCTAGATGGACTCGGACGGGAAACTCTGGAGTGGAGGAGGGGGGAGGCGCGCACGCCGCTGCGGCCGCCGGCCTTCGTCGCATCGCATTCGCAGGATCGCCGTATTTGGTAACTAAGGTCCGTATGATCTCTTGATTGCTTTGACTCCGAGTCTAATAGAAACTATATATATATTTGGTAATTGTAATCAGTTGAAAATCAATAAAAGAAGGGGTTCAACCCTATCTTCCTCTCTCTCTTCTCCCTGCTGCCGCCGCCCCCACCCCTCGCCCGCGCGCAGCCGCTACGCGTCACCGCCGCCCACGCTCCCGGGCCACCGCCAGGGCTGCCACATGCCCCACTGCACACGTATTCTAATAGGTGCTATCCGGAGACCATTCAATCCTCGGCGAGGGCCACCGACATCATGAACATTGTGGAGATGCTGCAATCCTTCATAGCCACGGTCAACACCAAAATTGATGGGATGCATCAGCAGTTCATCACCATCAATGCTCGCCTCAAGATCGTTGAGAACAGGACAATCAAATCAAACGTTGTGGCAGGCACACAGGCCAAATTGGAACATGAAGCCAGCCCTGCCATAGGGCCTGCGCCCTGCCGGCACATCGCTAGAAGGACTCGCCCTTGAGCCGCACACAGTACTGGAGTCCTAGACTCCTAAGTGCAGCGAGATGGGCTACGTCCAGCCCAATCTGTCACACCTCATTTTTAAGGACAAAAATAATATGTATCCAAACCTTATGTGAAACCTAGAAGTCGCACACATAAGTTGACAAATTGTATAAATGTAACATCTCAATGTTTATTACATAACAAACAAATAATTAACACATAGTCTTAAACATTGATAGATAAATACGATAACAATCTCTCAAGCGGAAGCTTCAACACAGGGACACGTCAACTGGTTGACTCAAGCTAGTAGTCGTGACGATAGCTCTCAATCCAATCTTGATCTGTTATCCATCCGGGATTTTTCCAAGTAAAAGAATAAAACAACAAGTGTAAGTACATACGTACTTAGCAAGCATAACATGGGGGTATATGAAGCTCAAAAAGGTTGACATGGTTTACTGCATCAGCTTTTAATTGGTCAAGTTTGAATCCTTACATTAAGCATGTTATGCAAAACTCAAGTTGAAACCATAATGAAGACAAGTTTAGCAACAATTCAGCTCAAAGATAACCACCAACATAATATCACAAGTGCAATTCCCTCAGTTTTCTGGGCCACCCGTATCCGTGGGCACAGACGATATATCGATTTAACTTTGCGCAAAGGTGTACCCTTTCCCTGTGAGTCGTGATTCCCGTTTGCTCGGGTTTACAAATCCCATGACACTACCAAGGTGAATGAGCAGGGTCTCACTATAAAGCCAGCCAAAAGTTCGTCTAACAAGCAAGGGTCGCTTTGTCGTCGGATATAGGATCTCTCTTCCATAAAGGCACATTCCTACCCGGCTATACACAAAAGGACAGAGAACACCCTATACCCAATTCAGCCCTCCCTCTCACAAGCTAAAAGATCTCTTGAATGCACTAGAGCCAGAGACATATGACCCCCACAGCGGCACGTTAAGTCCCAGCTTTTGCCAAAAGATAAGTTCCACTATGTTGACAAGCATCTTTCAGTCATTGTTGCATAGATCCATTAATCATTATTCATATCACACTAATTTAATTAAAGCACTAGCAAATCTACCCAAATGCATTACAACCATCCGAGCAGACATACACGAAGCAAACAAAGGATTTCTATTAGAACAGTACACGAAACATGATGAACAGATTGAAAAGAGTTTATAAACAGATTCTACACATCGCTACGATCACATAGACGTCAATATCACGAAAAACGGAGCTATAACGAAAAAGATATGAATTTTACAAGTTTTTTCCTATAGACTAATAATGCAATAAATTATATACTCGAATAATAAAAACCTGAAACTGATCTAACAGAGCCACTAACACGTAGATAACGAGATAACGAACCTAATGCAATTTGAATGATTCAAATCGGAGTTAAAATAAAGATTTTATAAACTTTTGAGTGCAATGGCAAAACTGTAAATAGACTGAAAACGAAATCTGAAACGATCGAACACTGGATGACTTAGATGTATAAGTGTATTTTCCGGATTTTCTTTTGTACATGAAAACGGCAAGAAAACGTCATGATATCATCAAAGCAAGGATTGATGTCATTGATGGCAAGGAATTACGTCATCAAAAAGCTAGCAACAAGCTTTCACAGTGCACCATGGCCGGCGATGGATTCAGCCATGGTCGATTATATAACTACACAGGTAGATAAAATAAGAAGACATGAACCTCACCACACGCAAGGATGGCGATGAAGGCGAACTGAAGACAGCCAGCTGCGAGAAGATGTAGACAACGATGACCTGCAATACGACGGCGACGCATCGTAAGCATAATAGGATGAGTAGAGGAGAAAATCACAGCGATGTTCATCGTCTTGCTTACGAGGACGCAGATGACGCAACTGCTGTTGTGGCTCAAGACAAAGGTTGCGAGGGCAAGATGAGAAGGCAAAGATGCAGGCACTCTGCTTATATAGCCCAAGGACGGTAGCAAAGATGGAAAGATAGAGAGTTCGATCTCCAATCGAACAGCAGCAAACAGGAAAGGTTTTGGCCTCCAAATTTGGAAAGCGCTGGAGTTTGAAGATGGAAAGCAAGGGAGAGGTTGACACGCAAGACCAGTTTGCCATCAAGAAGAGGACTACGGCCTTTTGGCCCAAGAAGAAAGAAACGAAAACCATTTTTCTTTTATTTGAATAGCTTTTCAAAAGGGTTTTCAATCATTTTGAATTCATTTGCTTCTTGACCTATGAAAATAATGCAGCAGCATGAATGCTCACATATGCTTCTTGACCTATGATCAATTTTAATTTGGTAAAAATTATTATTTGGCCTACATTCAATGCTCCAAAAAATGCATAAATTAATTAATTTAACTATTTTAAAATCATGCAAATTTTAGGGTGTTACACGCAGCCGAGCCTTGACCCACAAGCGTAGCCGGAGGGTCATGTGCCCTGCCCGTGCGCCACCAGAGGAGCTCGCCCCTGAGCGCATGCACTGCTGGAGCCCCTGATCTATACGCGCAACCAGAGGCATCACGCCTGTCCGTGCCTTGCAGGAGCCCTGACTCGCAGGCGCAGCTGAAGGAGCCAAGGCCGCACCTGCACGCCGCCGGAGGAGTCACCGCGCGCGAGACTTGGAACCAAGGCTCGGGGCGGCGCCATCTGAGTGGTAGTTGAGGGCTCACAACTAGGGTTCTATAATCAGGTGGCATATCTGAGCCGTCCAAGAGGATCCAATGGTGACGAACGAAGCATGCTTCAAGTTTGGCTTAGGTGGGTTGCATCCATGATATGGGCTTAAGTTTTTAGCGACGGACAGTGACAGTATACCTCTTTTTAGCGTCGGATCGTCTTATCTCTAAACATGGATATCTATAGCGCTAGATAGTAAATCGCCAAATGGGGATTTCATGTTAGATAGTCTCTGCTCTATCTTTAGCGTTAGATCATACAATAGGAAAAGTTTTTTTAGCGTCAGATATCTGACCCTAAAAAGTGTTGTGTTGTAGTGGCCGCCGTCTATGAACTTACCATCGAAACGAAGGATATCATGATTGCCGCAGGCAGAACTCACCCAGAATAAGATCAGTGAACCCTACTCCTCCGGCCACCACTAATCATCAAAGATGTCTCCCATATCTTGCTCCCGACAATGGAAACGCTAGCAGTAGCTGCCCCCATGCACCAGGAGGTGCCTAGGTCACCACCACCGTCAAACTCTACTCCGAAGTTGCACGATGACAACCCTCTCAACGGCAGGACACATATGCAACGACAGTTAGCGGTAACCACACGCCTAAAAATGCCAACATATGATGGGAATCAGATCCTCGACCATGGATTGCACATCCTATTCAATCTAGACAACATAGAATCAACCGATCAGGTACTCTATGCTACTTTGTATGGCACAGATTTGGTTCTTCACAAACCACAGGGAGACACCACCGGCAGAATGGAAGGAATTTGAGAATGTCCTGCTCAACGAATTTAGCCACCTCACTCACCAACACCAGAATGACCTCGCACCTCCGATGTTCTTAAGGACATTAGAGGAATACATCAATGATTAATGGGACTATGTCACTTGTATCAACCTCAACAGTGTTCCTCTTCAGGTCAGCCTTTTCATTGTAGGACTACCAACTCTACTAAGGGAAGTGGTGCAACCACAATTCCCAACTGTCGATGGAGGAACCCAAAGGTTCCTTACCAAAGACATTAACCTTAAGTGGTCAGCCGCAAAGAGGCCCACGAGCCCAATTCAAGGAGACATGAAGCAAGGCTACTGGCGAACCAAGACTCCTAGGCAGATTGTTTATGAAAAGATGTCCTAAAACTTAGTTAGACTCTATCTTTGTATCTGACTAGAAGAGAAAGAACCCAATACAGTCCCTGGACTGTAAAGGGCAGTTGATGGCACCCATTGTAATCATCAATCAATACAACACGCAATACAAATTGGCTAATGCCAACTAGATGTAAAGGCTTTTACTTGTAACAACCCACGGGCCCGAACAATAGAAAAACACTTGTCTCATCCCGTCACGCTCAACTGTTGTGTTCCGTTATTTGATGAAGCTTGAACAACTATCTCGGGTACCCCAGTGATATGCTACCGATGGTAAAACATCGACACAAAGGGACATGGACACAACAGTCAACCTCACCCGATAATTGAAACTAGCAGTAGTGGTGTACATTCCACCTCCTCCTGTCTTTGTCGTTAGAGACTGGCACCAACAGAACCACATCAAGGAGGAAAAGACCATACTCAACTCTCCCTCAAAAAACTCCATTCCGATAGGCTACACCTCCATATGAGACCTCAAGCAGCCGAAAGAGCTCCAGTAATTCCAGAAGCAGCATCACTTGACATTACTGGCATCCTCTTCAAACTCCCCATAGCTAATGGGGTCGAACATGAGCTTCAGGTAATTTATGACACCATCATAGTACATGGCGAATCCGCATCGTGGTTTATCAAAGAAGGAGTCATATACTACGATGATCGCCTCTATGTTTCGGCAACCACTCTGCTACTCCAGGAAGTCATAGAAACTCTTGGTAGGACAACCCCTAATCTTGTTGCAATTCGATTTCACACAACATCTTCTACTCCCCCGTGCAAGCTCTTCCATCAAATGTGTTGTTACTCGAGCTATGGCCTAAGAGTTCGTTACCTGTGGCTATGGTTATCTTCTTCAATGGACAACAATTCCTAAACATGAAGAATGTCAGCATGTCAATTCATTGTGGAATCACCCATCCAGTCATATATCCAACCTATGCAGCAAAAGGAGAAACCATGGTCAGAACAATGTTACAGCTTGATGTCGACCCAATCTCTCAAACATCAAACACACAATGCGGGCACTTCAAAGGGATTATGAATGCAGGATAGATGTTATCACTTCCACGACCACCTCGAACTATGGGGATGGTTCACATCACAGAATTACTATCTCGAACTGACATGACAGGCACCATACACAACTCCACTGAGCAATAGAACGACAAGATCTATGACTATATAATCTCAGGTTACCTTGGGTCATTCCACTACTCCTTCAACTTCGCCTGCCACAACAATGATGAAGAATAGGCTACCAAGGCAACGGGCCACATGATCATTCAACTCATAGAGATTCCTTGGGGAACACGCTGTCCTACTCAAACCCGTCATCATGGAGTCTATTTCAGTGTGATGACGTGCTAAGTGGAAAAGGAGGGAGAGTTGTAACATGTGCATCTTAACGCGGGCCAACCCCCAGGTCAGAATAAATTTGCAGCCGTCGGCCTTTGTCACGTATGCTGTGGATGCGACGCGAATCTCTTGATTGCTTATAGTCCCAGTCTAATTGGGACTATATATATTTGGGAATTGTAATCAATTGAATATAAATAAAAGAAGGGGTTCAACCCTATCTCTCTCTGCCGCCGCTGCCCCACGCCTTACCCGGGCACAGCCGCCGCGCGCCACCGCCAACGTTGTTCTCGGGCCACCATCAGGGCTGCCAGGTGCCCCCCTATTCATGGCCACTGATAGTTCGACTGTTTAACTCCTCCGTTGGACTAGGTGCTGGGCTTCTTGATCCTGAGCGCAGCCCCGGCCATCTTCGTCACGTGCAGGCACGTGCGGGATCAGGATTTGACTATCGTGGTGTAGGGGCGGGGACGACCAACAATGCCGCGGAGGTGTGACAGCAGCAATAGCGGTGGGAGGAGGCGGGCAAGGAGAACATAAGCTTGCACTCACGGCACTGCCAGTAGGGCTGATGTGTTGTTACGCTGGTGCCGAGATTTGGTGCCTGATGGCTCATCTGCAGTGTTGATCCGATGCAGGACGATGACAACGGCATGCGTGCAGGTAGTGCCGTCTCGGTCTCTGCATGCGTGATTCATTTGTGAAATCATGAAAGCAAGTTTCAGTGCTTCATGCCCTCATCGGTTCATGTTGAACTCTACTAAACCAGCGACGTCATTTTTGAAGCCATGTGGATGATTTGGTGTGGGAGCGTATGTTCTGTCCCCTACTCACTTCCTCTCTTGGTTATGGACTTCCATTGAAGGTCCATCTTCAGCTGTGTGGAGCCTACCAACTTTATTTATTTATTTTTTTGAAAAATTACCAACTTTATTTATTGACTGAATTTTTCTGCAGTTTTCCTTAAGTACACCATAATCGGCTCTCTCTATATATATTGTGGATACTTCGGTAGATTTTTGGCCATTGAAGACAGCAAGGATAAAAGATCTATGATACGTGCACTATATACCGTTTCTTCATACATAGTTCATACAGTAATTTATAAGCAGGGGCAGACCCAACACTAGGCCAGCCCAGGCAGCTTCCCTAATCGTGGCGCATGTAAGGGTGTGTTTGGTTGGGCTTTTGGCTGTGGCTTTTGCTCCTAAAAGCCAAAAGCCCAACCAAAGGGCTTAAAAGCTAAAGTAGCTTTTGCCAAAAGCCAGCTTTCACCTTAGTACAAACTCAAAAGCTCCTCCACCCCTACTTTTACTGGCTTTTGGGGTAAAAAATTACCCACCTGCCACTGGTTATGAACATACCCCTTCGTTTTCTTTCTTCTATTCGCGTTCACGGAGGAGGGAATGGAGAAGTCTCGCGTCTGCCCGTCGCGCCTCTCGGCTCCGCCGGCGGCAGCCCTCTCCCGGCGCGCCTTCCCGGCTCCGGTGAGCCCCTCCCGACTCCGGCGAGTATCCGTGGCGTCCGTGCGAGGTACCCCGAGACCCAGGACGCGGCCATGCTCCAGACGGCGGCGCATCTCCTACTCGGGATGGCCGGCGAGGGCCCCTACTCCAGCCCCGGTGAGGGCCTCTGCTCGTCGCCGAGTCCGTCTCCGGTGAGGTCCTCCGTCACCCCTCGCTAGGCATGGCCGTGCCGGTCTGCCCCCACCCCGGCAGCCCGCTGTCACACCCCAAAATTTGTGTTTTGGGATGTGACTTAGACAACACTAAATAATATTAAATGATTTTATTATTTTTCTAAAATTCCCAACTTTAGTTCAGTTGTTGATATTCTAGATAGTGGAAAATGTGAGTTCCTAAAATTTTTGCAATTCAATTTAATGGTTTGTTGCATTCATGCCTTTGCATAGTGTTTATGTTTGGGAAATGAAATTAAATGTTTTCACAGAATGCCTAGGGTTTTGATCCCAACCTCATCTTTCAAAATATCATAATCATTATCTAAAGCTCTAATCAAGTCTTTTGTGGATATTCTACAAAAATCTAGCATGACCTATTATGTCCTCTCCCTCATGCAAATAACAGTAGCACTTGATTCCTTATTAGCCTTTCAATTCTTTCCCTTGCGCAAACTCCATTGCCTCATGCAAAAGGATAACAACACTCAATGTTTACTATCCCTTCTTAATCCTCTCCATAAATTGTATGAGTATGAGAGACTTACTCCACTCTCTCCCTTCCATTCAACATGCATCAATGCTCAAAATAGCAATCATTTCCTACTCTCTCACGCACAACCATATGCATGCTTTCTTCTTCCTTTCTCCTCTCATGCAAAAGCATTATTAGCATATAATTATTTTCCCCTTAATTTTCCTAGTAACACCTTTCTATAATTCTCTTCACTACACCCTTTACTCCCTCAACTAATCTCTCTCTTCAGTTACATGCATACAGCAGCAATTTCTCTTCACCCTCACTCTCACGTGGAGAAGGCTTCCTTGTCCTCTCTATGGCGCCTCCTCCATTTACTCTCATGCAAAAGTAATAGCATCATATATAATTCTTCCTCCCTTTATATATTTTTCCTTGGTCACACCTCTCTATAATCCTCTCTTAAGAACACCTGTTTTGCTTTGTCTTCAACTGCATGCATGCACAGCAGACTTTCTCTCCCACAAGCACAAATAGATAGACGACTTCTGTCTCCTTCCTGGTCGCCCTCTCCACTTCCTGGTGTGCCACAACTCTCTTCCCTCATGCAAAACTTATACCAGCAGAAGTAATTCTCCTCCCTTAATTCCCTTTACAATCCCCTTTTTATTCTCCTTTACCACTCACTAATTATAGGAATGAAAGGCTCATGAAAACAGCATGCATCATTCCCCTCTTGTCCTACAGAGCACATGCGCACTCTCCTCTCCTCTCCACTCCATCCCCATCTGCCAGGGACGTCTCATCCTCTTCCTCTACATCGCTCTCCCTTCTCTCCACAAAATTGGAGCCCCATGCAGCAGTAGTTCCGATTTGCTGCTGCGACCCTCGTCTGGAGCAGTGAACTATCAATTGGAGAGGCAGCAGATGTCGTTTCTTCTCTGTACAAGTCATGTGGAGCTCGCCCTCTATGGTGAGATGTGCCTCCTTCCTCCTATTGCAGTGCCATGAATTCCCTCAGCTCATATGTGATCTCTCTTGCAACACAGGAAGACAATCAAGGCATCGCAGCCACATTCATCATCATTCCGGAGCCTAATCACGCTGTTGAAAAATGACGTTTGTGCCGGTTTTGTACATGACATGGTACCAAATCATCACCGTCGTTGATGACGGGCTGGCATCACCTTCATCTGATCATATCCAACCGCTGCTAACCACGATGTGAGGACCCCCATCATGATCTCCATCTCATCTACATGTTCCTCACTGTAAAATCATGCATACTAAGTTCCATCAATTTTGGGCATAGATTTTCCCATGATATGTGTCGCCTTCCTTGTGACCAGCAGCATTGCTGCAGATAGCGGAGGTGTTTCCAGTTGATCCCTTGATGTATTTGATGAATCCTTTGGCTAGAATATCCTTCATATACGTGCACATCCTCTGTAAAATTTGGTGGCAATAGAGTTCAATTCGAAAGAGCTATCATTTTCGTGCTTGCTGCCCCTGCAGCCTCGCAGCTGCACTGATGCCGGTTGGCATGCATGTTCCATGGACCCCATAACTCCATTTGCCAATTCCTTTGACCCACATATGTATCATATATTTGTGCATGCCTCTGTAAAGTATCATGGCTATATAGAATACAAGATGAAAGAGAGATCATCTTTTCCGTGCTCACTGTCTCTGCTGTTTCAGCAACGATGCACCTCTGAATTTCAGTGAAGTTCCCAATTGAACATTTGTCAAATAATCAAACCCTTTTACCACAGCGTATATATCATCCTTGCACATCGCTCTGCAAGTTTTGGTAACCTTTGATGCCACGATGGCAGAGATATCAAGTCCGTAATGGTCGCTACCCCTGCTGTCCAGAAATCAGCCGTGCCACCCATTTTATATTCACGTTTCCCAGCTAACCGTTGGTCAAACCACCATATCCTTTCACCACAACATACTTCATATAGTACCTATCTACCTCACAAAGTCCATCTCTGATTTATTCTGCTATAACCATGCTATCGATCATGTTGATTCCATTCCTATAATTTATCAAAATCTCCTAGCCTCTATCTTCGATCTTGCATATATTTTAAATTGTGTCTCTGTTTTAGTTGTTTTTGCGCTCATCGATTGTAGTTGCAAGCCCTACGTGTTTTAAAACCTTTGTTTAGTTTTATAAATAATGACTGGTGTATCGCTTCTAGGTTTTGTCTATGATGCTTGTGATGGTTGTTGCTATCATTAGAAGTGGAGCTATGCACGGATGATACGAGATGAGTTGGAAAGTTGGATGGCAAGCTTTCGGAAGGCAAGTATAGCTTGAGTTTTATTTCTATGATCATGATCTTGTAACTTGATTAATGTTTATGCAACAAACGTTAAAGATGACTTTTTAGCAACTTAAGAATTTATCTCGTAAGAGAACCTCCGGGACTTACAAGTACAACCACGAGAACTACATGGCTCTGGTCTTAGCCCAGTATCTTGATCTGTTCTAGTTCGTTAGCAGTTTACCGAAAGGGCAAGATGGGGGTGCCAAGTAAGGTATAGCTCTTGTCCCGCCGTGATGTGTGCTTGGGCTGCGGTCATGTGTGTGCCACTCTCGGAGGAGAGCATCTATATCTACTTGGTCAATCTGAAACCTTAGCGGCTGCTACTTATTAGAACGACTAGTGAAAAGCTTCGTAGTGACCCCGCCAACCTACCTTGGAAGTGGGTCAAGAGGCTGATCACCTCGGGCAAAAGGGCAATCACGACTTGTGGTGAAAGTGTACACCTCTCGCGCGAGTTTAATAAACTGGTATACTAGCCTTGCTCAAGGACACGAGCGGCCTTGGAATCCTTACATAGATGATGACTTCCGATTGTTAACATGTTCATTGTTTACCGTTTTATGCTCTACATTATTTATGTTACATTGATCATGTGGTTATGGGATTACGCTTATTGTTATACTTGCGGAGTTCAACATGAGCTCACTCTTGCTATTCCCCCACACCTCAGGAGAAGTTTAGGCTTGTTGTCAACCAGTCAGTTGGATCCAGTGGAGTCTACACCCGGGGATCAGAGTCATCTTTCCGCTGATTGCTACCTAAGGTTATGTCTTTTATTTTAAATACGTTATAAATATTAAGCATTGTTTACTGATACTACCTTTGATTTGTGGCTATATGTGAGATTTGACTTTTAAGGCTCACATATGGTGTATATCTGGTTTTGTTTTTAAAACCGGGTGTTACACCCGCCGCGCGCAGCTGCAGAGAAGAACTCTGCCGCGCACTGCCCCAACCCTATCGAGCCACTGCGCGTAGATGCGGCCAAGGGCGGAGGGCATCCCCGCCACCGAGCAGCAGGCTAAGACCGGCCATGGGTTCAAACGCCGTCGTGTCCCTCGCTCTGGAGTTGGTGAGCGCTCGATTTGCTTATCGGGAGGAAGCAAGGACTTGTACATATGAATTCAATAAAGGAAAATGGTCTAACTGTAAAACCATAAGAGACAAGAAATAATTGTAAAGTTAGTTTTTAATTTGTAAATAGGAAATGGACTAAACTGTAAAAGTGACTACTAGTTGGCAGCTTATGTACCAAACGACCTTCTGCTTTTACCACAGCTGCTTTTCGACAGCTGCTTTTCCAAAAGTCACAGCTCACAGCTGCTTTTTCAAAAGCCACAGCTCAACCAAACACACCCTAAACTGGGATAAGTCTTCAGTTTTCGGGCCGATTAGCTGTCGCAGCCAACCTAGCCCATTAGCGAGTAGGGCAGCCAGCCAGGCACACCAACATCGCTGTCTTCTTCGCGACTCGCGCGAGCGTGCCCCGCAGCTGCCACCCATTTCCCCTCGCTTCCACGCGCCGCCGGCTGCCGCTGTCACCCGTCGGCGACGCCCCCTGCCCCTCTCGGGCTTTCCAGTCCTCCACGCATCCGCGGCCTTGCCTTGCCCGGTCGCCACGTCCGGCCTCCACTGTGTAGTCCGCGGTGGCGGCGACGCGCCACGCCTTGGGGTCCGCTGCTGCCTGCCGCAGCGCCGCCTGCTGGAGTCCTCGACGGGCGGCAACAGCTCGTCCAGGTTCAGGCGACGTCAAGCGAGGCATGCAGTAACAGCAGAGCAGCACATGTCCGAGTATTTTTCAGTTGTCACTTGTGAAGTTCTATTCTATATAGTATATTCCAAATCAGCTCTTCCAAATTTGAAACCTTTAGACTATCCGCACTCGTCGTACTCCAAATTCTTCCCCTAAAAGGAATCTTTCATCCTAGCCATCAAGATTCTCGTCTTTACAGTATTTTCTCTCGCACTCATCATCCTCAATATGCTACTCCATATCAATAGTGGGACCCATGTATCAGTTTTTTTATTCTTTTTTCCTCACCCAGTCATCCTTCCTCGTTCCATCCGCCCCTCCCTCTCTCTCAACCGGAACAGCAGCAGGAGACAAGCCCGACGCCGGCGAGCTCCACCCTAGCCCGACGCCGGAGACCTCCGCGCCCAGCCCAACGCCGCGAGATCCGCACCCAGCCCGACGCCGGCGAGCTCCGTCCCTCGCTAGCGGCGGCCGTGGCGGAAGAGGGAGCGGCGACCGGCGTGGGACCGACGGAAGAGGGAACGGCGACCGGCGGTGGCGCGAGCGGCGGAGGCGCGGCGACCGGCGTGGGCAAGGCCGCGCGGTGGCGCGGTCCGTCCCTCCCTCCCCGCGACGGCTCGCGGCCATGGCAGACGAGCTCCGGGACGGCGGGGTTCCATCCCCTTCTCGCGTCGGCGGGAGGAGCACCGGCGACGGAGCGGGCGCGGATGGCCGAGAGGGCGCCGAGGGGAGGGCGTCCCTCCTCCTCCTGGACAGGCGCGAGGCGGCCCGACGGCCTCCTCCTCCCCGGACGGGTGCGAGGCGAGGCGAGGTGGCCCGGCGGCCTCCTCCTCCCGGACGGGCACGAGGCGGCTCCGGTAGGCGAGCTTGGCGGCGCTTTAGGTGAGCGCGGCGGGCGGTCTTGGCCGCGAGCTTGGTGGCGCGGCGGCCCGGTGGGCAAGCTCGGCGGCGCGTTGCCTGCGACCTCCTCTCTATCATGTACGGGCGTACGTACATGAGAAGGCGCCGCGCAAGGGACAGCCGTCGAGCGGCCGAACGCGCAGGGCGTGAGCTGGGCGAGCCCCGGACGTGGCCGCGACGTCAAGTGGCTAAGGCGCAAGATTTGTTATTAGTTTCCTTTATTATCGGATTGATTAGTTTCCTTTTGCATGAGTGAGCCGGTTGGCTATTTGTATTCAGAAACTCCTCATTGAGAGAAAGAGGAAGAAGTTGAACCCTAATCTCTCTCTCTCCTATCGCTCTCAAGCCCGAGCCACCGTGAGGGGCATAACCTCCGCGATCGGAAGACAACGGCAGGAGACTACGAACTCCGTAGTCGAGGGCCGCCTACCCTAGATCACTACGCCCTTGACAACCTGGTATCGCGATCCAATCGATCCTCGTCGTCATCCGCCGCCGTGCCGCCATCTCTGACCGCCCCAAACCCTACCTCACCACCGCCGCCGCCATCTCCCGCCGCCGCGCCGCTAGCTTCACCCACCCCAAACCCTAGCCCTCCACCACCGCTACCCGCAGCCGCCACCTCCACCTCGCCCACCATGGCCGAGCCAACCCTAGCGGAAATCATGGACATGCTCAAGACCATGAACTCCAAGATCACCACCATGGAGTCCAACATGGCCGCCATGAAGGACAAGACGGAGTCGTCCTCCGGCGGGGGCGACGACCGCCGCCACGACGGCGGGCGCGGTCAGGAGTTCCACCCCAAGCACAAGAAGTGGGATTTCCCCCGCTACGACGGCACGACCGACCCCATGCTCTTCCTTAACAAGTGCGATGCGTATTTCCGTCAGCACCGCACCACGGCGGACGAGAAGGTGCACATCGCCTCGTACCATCTGGACGAGGTCGCGCAACTATGGTTCAACCAAGTCGAAGAGGACGACGGCACCCCGAACTGGGCACACTTCAAGGAGCTCCTGAACATGCGGTTCGGTCCACCTCTCCGTTCCGCGCCGATGTTCGAGCTCGCCGAGTGTCGGTGCACCGGGACCGTGGAGGAGTACGCCAATCGGTTCCAAGCCCTCCTACCTCGCGCCGGCCGTCTCGAGGAGACGCAGCGTGTCCAGCTCTTCACCGGCGGGCTGCTACCCCCGATCAGCAACGCCGTACGTCTTCATCACCCGGCGACCTTCGCCGAGGCCATGAGCTTGGCTCGTCAGGTCGAGCTGATGGAAGCCGAGCGCCCGGTGCCGGCCCCCCATCGGCCGCCAGCGCGCGGGGCCCCGGCCGCACCACCGGCCCGCCTCGCCCTCCCGGCGCCTCAGCCCATCCTCGCGCTCCCGGCACCACCAGCGGCATCGATACCGGGACGCGCCGAGGGTCCCCAGCGGCGGCTCACACCCGAGGAGATGGCCGAGCGGCGCCGCCAGAACCTGTGCTTCAATTGCAACGAGCGCTACTCCCGGGGCCACAATCGCTTCTGCAAACGCATCTTCTTCATGGATGGCGTGGAGATCGACGACGCCGGGGAGGGTGTCGAGGCGGCGGGGGACGAGGCCGGCGCAAAGGAGGCGCCCCTGTTCTCCCTCCACGCAGTCGCCGGCGTGGCCGTGGGCGAGCCGATCCTCCTCCGCGTGTCACTGGGCGCGACTTCCCTCGTCGCTTTGGTGGACACGGGCTCCACCCATAACTTCATTGGGGAGACCGCCGCGACCCAGACCGGGCTGCCCATCCAGCCCCGACCACGTCTCACGGCGACGGTGGCGAACGGCGAGAAGGTGACGTGCCCCGGCGTGCTCCGCAACGCTCCGATCTCCATCGAGGGCATGACGTTCGACGTCGACCTCTACGTCATGCCCCTCGCTGGATACGACATGGTGCTCGGCACCCAATGGATGGCACCCTTGCGTCGCATCGCATGGGATGTCGTTTCGCGCGCGTTCTCCTTCCAGCATAACGGACAGGACGTCGTGTGGACCGGTGTGGCGACGTCGACAGCCCGCTCATGGAGGGCCTCCTGGACGAGTTCGCGGACGTCTTCACTGAGCCGACGGGGCTGCCACCGCCGCGGGGCCACGAGCATGGCATCATCCTCAAGCCGGGCTCCGCTCCCGTAGCCGTGCGCCCCTACTGTTACCCGGTGGCGCACAAAGATGAGCTGGAACGTCAGTGCGCGGCTATGATGTCGCATGGAATTGTTCGCCGCAGCGACTCCGCCTTCTCATCACCGGTCCTCTTGGTGAAGAAGCCGGACGGTTCATGGCGTTTCTGCGTGGACTACAGGGCGCTAAACGCGCTCACGGTGAAGGACGCTTTCCCGATCCCCGTGGTAGATGAACTCCTCGATGAACTTCATGGTGCCCGGTTCTTCACCAAGCTGGACCTGCGCTCCGGGTACCACCAAGTCCGCATGAAGGCCGAGGACGTCCACAAAACGGCGTTCCGCACCCACGATGGCCTGTATGAGTTCCTGGTGATGCCGTTCGGCCTCTGCAATGCCCCGGCAACATTCCAGTCGCTCATGAACGATGTGCTTCGCAAGTTCCTCCGCCAGTTTGTGCTCGTTTTCTTTGATGATATTTTGATCTACAGCCACACATGGGCCGACCACCTCCGACACTTCCGTGCCGTCCTCGCCGAGCTGCGACGCCTCTTCGTCAAGCGCTCGAAGTGTGCCTTCGGGGTCTCCTCCGTGTCCTACCTGGGGCACATCGTGTCGGCAGAGGGGGTGGCGATGGACCCCTCCAAGGTCCAGGCGATCCATGACTGGCCCCTCCCCCGCTCGGCGCGCGCGGTCCGGGGATTCCTCGGTCTTGCGGGCTACTACCGCAAGTTTGTCCACGGCTACGGCGAGACGGCGGCTCCCCTCACCGCGCTCCTCAAGAAGGAGGGCTTTGCCTGGACCGAGGCGGCCGCCTCCGCCTTCGAGGCTCTCAAGGCAGCGGTGACAACGGCGCCGGTGTTGGCGCTTCCCGACTTCACCAAACTCTTCGTCGTGGAATGCGACGCGTCCACGCGTGGATTCGGCGCGGTGCTGGTACAGGACAAGCACCCAGTGGCTTTCTTCAGCAGGCCGGTCGCGCCCCGCCACTGCTCCCTCGCGGCATATGAATTGGAGCTCATCGGTCTTGTGCACGCCGTCCGCCATTGGCGGCCATACCTTTGGGGACGTCACTTCAAGGTACTCACTGATCATTACAGCTTGAAGTATCTCCTCGACCAGCGGCTTGCGACCATTCCCCAACACCACTGGGTCGGTAAGCTGCTGGGCTTCGACTTCGAGGTGGAATACAAACCCGGCGCCCAGAACGCCGTCGCCGACGCCCTCTCGCGTCGTGACACCGACCGCGACGTGGAGGAGGGCGAGGTGCTCGCGCTGTCCGCGCCCCGCTTCGACTTCGTCGATCGCCTACGCCAAGCACAGGTGGCGGACCCAGCTCTCCACGCCCTCAAGGACGAGATCCTCGCCGGCACGCGGGGCGCTCCATGGGCGGTGGGGACGGCTTGGTCACCTACAACGACCGCCTCTACATCGCGCCGTCCATGCCACTACTCCAGGAGTACATCGCTGCGGTCCACGAGGACGGCCACGAGGGTGTGCAACGCACCTTGCACCGCCTCCGACGCGACGTCCACTTCCCCAACATGCGTCGCCTCGTCCAGGACCTTGTGCGGTCTTGCGCCACTTGCCAGCGCTACAAGTCGGAGCACCTCCAGCCCGCGGGTCTCTTGCTGCCCCTGCCGGTGCCGTCGTCGGTGTGGTCCGACATCGGGCTCGAGGCGCTGCCCAAAGTCCGGGGCAAATCGGTCATCCTCACCGTGGTGGATCGCTTCAGCAAATATTGTCACTTCATACCCCTGGCTCACCCGTATTCTGCAGAGTCCGTGGCGCAGGCTTTCTTCGCGGAGATAGTTCGCCTCCATGGGATGCCCCAATCCATGGTGTCGGATCGCGACCCCGTCTTCACGTCCACATTTTGGCGTGAGCTGATGCGTCTCATGGGCGCCAAGCTGCACATGACTACGGCCTTCCACCCCCAGTCGGATGGCCAAACGGAGGCGGCTAATCGGGTGATCACCATGTACCTTCGCTGTTTCACAGGTGATCGACCTCGTCAGTGGATCAGGTGGCTGCCTTGGGCGGAATATACATACAACACGGCATACCAAACGTCCCTCCGCGACACGCCGTTCCGCATCGTCTACGGCCGCGACCCACCTACTATTCGGTCGTACGAGCCCGGAGACACGCGCGTCGCGGCGGTGGCCAAGTCCATGGCGGAACGCGCCGAGTTCCCGCAAGACGTGCGGTTCGCCCGGGAGCAAGCTCAGGCCGTCCAGAAGTGCTACTACGACAAGCTACATCGGGCCGTCTCATACAAGGTGGGCGACTGGGTTCTTCTTCGCCTCCGCCATCGCCCGGTCGCCTCCCTCGACGCTGCTGCCACGGGGAAGCTCAAGCCCCGCTTCTTCGGCCCGTACCAAGTCACGGAGGTGATCAACGAAGTCGCCGTGCGCGTGGCTCTGCCGCCCCGGGCGCGTCTCCACGATGTGTTCCACGTCGGGCTGCTCAAGCGTTGGATCGGCGACCCTCCGACTACACC
Source organism: Themeda triandra (assembly GCA_018135685.1). Taxonomy (NCBI): domain Eukaryota; kingdom Viridiplantae; phylum Streptophyta; class Magnoliopsida; order Poales; family Poaceae; genus Themeda; species Themeda triandra. Next base: position 164,428 of record JAENPR010001061.1, on the reverse strand, counting down.
GCCTCCGCTTCCTGTCGTCCACAACGGTGCCTTGCTGCCCCAGCCAGAGCGCGCCGTGCGTTCCAGGGTGGCCCGGGGCGTTCGCCAGGTGCTCGTCCGCGGGCAAGGCGAGCCGGCCTCTGCTGCCACTTGGGAGGACCTCGACAATTTCAGCACCCGCTTCCCAACATTCCAGCTCGAGGACGAGCTGGTCGTCGAGGGGGGAGAGATGTCATGTACGGGCGTACGTACATGAGAAGGCGCCGTGCAAGGGACAGCCGTCGAGCGGCCGAACGCGCAGGGCACGAGTGGGCGAGCCCGCGGACGTGGCCGCGATGTCAAGTGGCTAAGGCGCAAGATTTGTTATTAGTTTCCTTTATTATTGGATTGATTAGTTTCCTTTTGCATGAGTGAGCAGGTTGGCTATTTGTATTCAGAAACTCCTCATTGAGAGAAAGAGGAAGAAGTTGAACCCTAATCACTCTCTCTCCCTATCGCTCTCAAGCCCGAGCCGCCGTGAGGGGCATAACCTCCGCGATCGGAAGACAACGGCAGGAGACTACGAACTCCGTAGTCGAGGGCCGCCTACCCTAGATCACTACGCCCTTGACACTCTTTCTCTCTCTCTCTCTCTCTCTCTCTGGACGCATGCGACGAGGATGCGCGGGCCCACGTGGGTCTTACCGGACGCGCCGTACGTCTTGGAGCCAGGACCGGAGGCCATCCGGAGTTTTCCAGGGCGTCGTCCAGTAGCCCGCTGCAGCGATATTTCCTGTAAAGGGGTACTGGAGTATGCTTTCCAGTACCCCGCTGCGGGTAGTCTTAGGACTACTTTTTAGTTTCAGGCATTAAGTATAGTTGTATACACTCAACGATTCAACGGATTGGAAACTCAAATTAGAGGATATCACAAAAGGACAAAATTAAAAATACACTACGAAGAAAACGGCGATGAGGACATGCAAGATGTGCGGACACCAATTTTGTAGGCACTTTTTTCTTATGTTCAAAGTTATGTTTTGAACTCTTGCATAACAGTTTTGGATATGTTTGTTCAAGCAACCTTTTTGATTTGAAAACTTTTACGTTATACTGCTTTTTCTCTACATATGACCTATATGCAGAATTGAAATGTCGCCCTAGTCTGATAGTGTAATTCTGCATTCAAAGCGGGAAGCTGACGTTTGAATAAGTCTGAAGCTGGACGTGAGGTGATCGTGCCCATGACTCGATGTCGTTCGGACATCCTTTCTTCTCTCCATTTGAATCGGTGTGTGTTTGCTATATTTAGCTTTGACCACGCATGTAATTGAGCAGGGTTATAATGCTCGGTAGTGAGTGGTGTTGAGTTAGTCGATTTGATTTCCATTGTATTCAGAGTTGATCCATAATAATAGAAGTGAACAAGGGCACTGTCTCCCGGTTGTTCTCCGGGCAGTGACCACGAACTCCTCTGTGTTCATCTGTGTGTGATCAATTCCTCTTCTATTTTCCCATCTAGGATTAGCCACTTGATCATTGGACTGTGTTTTGTGTGTCTCAGAACCAACATTTGGTATCGGAGCCTCAAATCACACCCCGATCCACAAGAGATTGCGAGGATGACTGGAAACAGTGGTTCCGGCGGAGGCGGTGGTGGCAGCGGCGGTGCTGGTGGCGGCGGAGAGTGGTACACCTACCCGTCGTTGACGAACGTCAACTGCACGAGCTGGAGCATCCGGGTGCAAGCAATCATGGAGGATCAAGGTGTGTGGGAGGTGATTGAGCCATCGGAGGGGGCGACGGCGGGTGATGCAGCGGCCGTTGCGGCGAAGTCGGCGAAAGACAAGAAAGCCAAGGCGCATCTTCTCCAATGTTTGCCTGATGATTTGCTCATGCAAGTGGCAAAGAAGAAGACTGGGAAAAGGTTTGTGAGTGTCTCAAGGCGCGGTTCGTGGGATCTGATCACGTGAGAGACGCGAGACTCCAAACTCTGAAGAGTGAATTTGATGGGTTGCAGATGAAGGGTGATGAAGGAGTGGATCAGTACGCCAGTAGGATTTTGGCGATGTCCGTGAAGTATGCAAATTTGGGAGGAATTCTGGATGATAAGGCTATGGTGAAGAAATTATTCGACACTGTACCTGAGAAGTATCTCACGGTTGTTGCCGGAATTGAACAGTTCTTTGATTTGAAGACACTGGCATTTGAAGATGTAGTGGGTCGACTCAAGGCCTTTGAGGAGCGAATCCAGCGGGGAGCTGGTGGAGCGAGGGGTGATGGTCCACAACTATTACTCACTCAAGGTAAATGGGACGCGCGACAGAAGAAGACTGGCAGTGAATCCTCGGGAGGAGGGAGATCACAGGCTGGTGGAGGTCGTGGCCGAGGACGAGGTCACGGCGGGCGTGGAGAGGCGCAGGGAGCTGGCGGCAAGCATGACAAAAGCCACATCAAGTGCTATAAATGTCACACGTATGGCCACTACGCAAACCGGTGCCCAGGAGAAGAGAAGAAAGAAGATGAAGCTCATCATGCTCGAGTGGATAACTATGAGCGGGCATTGATGCTCACGGTCACAGAACTGCAAGAACCATCGACGCACATGCCAAAGAAAATCACTGGACTGCAACACAATGCAGTGTTCCTGGATGAAAGGAAGGTGATGCCCGAGCTACATCTGATTGGAGGGCAGAAAGGTACAGCAGGAGATGCATGGTACCTGGACAACGGTGCTAGTAACCATATGTCTGGTGATTCAGACAAGTTTCATAATCTTGACTCAGGTGTTGTGGGCAGAGTCAGATTTGGTGATGGGTCAGCAGTGGAGATTAAAGGAAAAGGAGCTGTGCTGTTTTAGTGTAAAAATGAAGAGCAGTGGATACTGCCAGATGTATACTACATCCCAAGTCTGAAAAGCAACTTGATCAGCCTTGGACAGCTAACTGAAACAGGTTACAAAATTATCATGGATGATGAATGGCTGGAGGTGTTTGACAAGAGTAGAAAGAGATTGATTATGAAGGTGGAGAGAGCTACCAACTGACTGTACCAAGTTGTGTTGAAAAGTTCAGAACCTGTGTGCCTGATGGCAAAAGTGTCTGAAGATGCCTAGTTATGGCATGGAAGACTGGGGCATGCTAGTTTTCATTCTCTGAAGCAATTGTTAGAAAAATCTTTAGCAGCAGGAGTTCCAACTATTTCACATCCTAATGAGGTTTGTGTTGCTTGTTTGGCTGGGAAGCAAACAAGGATTCCTTTTCCCAAGGAGGCACAGTGGCGTGCAACAAAACTCCTGGAGCTTCTTCACATTGATCTATGTGGACCCATCACACCTGCAACAGCAGGAGGTAACAAATACTTCATGCTCATTGTTGATGATTACTCTAGATACATGAATGTTTTTATGCTCAAGTCAAAAGATGAAGCAAGTAGTGCATTCTCTCTATTTAAAAGGGAAGTTGAAAATTGTACTGGTGAGCATATCAAAACAGTCAGATCTAATAGAGGGGGAGAGTTTTTAGCTGCATCATTTAGGAGTGTGTGTGAGCAAAGTGGGATCAAGAGACAATTTATAGCACCTTACACACCACAGCAAAATGGTGTGGTTGAAAGGAAAAATAGGACAGTGATGAACATGTCTAGATCACTGTTGAAGAGCATGAAAGTTCCTGGAAGGTTTTGGGGAGAAGCTGTAAGGCACTCTGTGTATTTGTTGAATAGACTGCCAACTAAGGCTCTAAATGCCAAAACACCATCAGAATTGTGGACAGGGAAGAAACCACATCTGGGTCATCTGAGGATTTTTGGAAGTGTTGGACATGTGAAAAATACAATTCCACATCTAAAGAAATTGGATGATAGGAGCACAAAAATGGTGTATTTTGGAGTAGAGCATGGGAGTAAGGCTCATAGGATGTTTAATCCTCAAACTAACAAAATTGTTGTCAGTAGGGATGTTATTTTTGAGGAGTCCAAGTGTTGGCAGTGGGAGAGAAACAATGAGTTTACTGAAGGAGCAGAATTCAGTGTGGAAGACTCTTTTCATTTTGTTACTCAACTTGATGTTTCAGGAGATGCAGGAGGTGGTGACAGTGTGGAACCACATCATGATGTTCAGAGGGGAGCAACAAGCACTGGTAGTGCTGGAGATGAGTTGCCAAATCCAGCAGGAGCAGAAACTGAAGAAAACTCAGTCACTGCTCAAAATCCGACAACAGAAATTGTTGCAGAGCAAACTAAACATTCAGCTACAAGGGGAGCTGAAACACAAGAAGCAAGTGATGCTGGGAGTAACAGTGATTATGATGATGAGCCTTTGAGATTTAAAAGCATTAATGAAATATATGCTGAGACCTCTGAGGTGGATTTAGCTTCAGACTCTGAGTTGGTGTTAGACTCAGAACTGGGTGCCTTGCTTGCACTCATGGAGGAACCTGAGAATTATAAAGATGCAGCAACTAGCAAGGAGTGGGTTGCAGCAATGGACAGTGAAATTCAGTCCATAAGGAGAAATGGTACCTGGGAAATTGCAACATTACCACCAGGACACATGCCCATTGGTCTTAAGTGGGTGTATAAACTGAAAAGAAATTCAAAGGGTGAGGTGGTAAAGCACAAAGCAAGATTAGTTGCCAAGGGTTATGCACAAAAGCATGGGGTAGACTTTGATGAAGTTTTTGCTCCAGTTGCTAGGTTAGACACAATCAGATTGTTGTTAGCAATGGCAGCAAACAGAGGATGGCAGGTTCATCATCTTGATGTCAAATCTGCATTTCTGAATGGAGAATTAGAAGAAGAAGTTTATGTGTGTCAACCAGATGGCTATGTGCAGAAGGGCAATGAAAACAAGGTACTGAAGCTTAGCAAAGCTTTGTATGGGCTGAAACAGGCTCCAAGAGCCTGGAATGTGAGGATGGATAAAAGCCTAAAGAAGCTAGGCTTTAAGCAGTGTGAAAATGAAGCAGCAGTGTATAAGAGAGGAGGTGGAATAGGTGCAGTGATACTTGGGGTATATGTTGATGACATGATTGTGACAGGAGAAAACCCAGATGCAATTGCAGAATTCAAAAGGCAAATGACATCTGAGTTTGAGATGAGTGATCTGGGTCTGCTCTCTTTTTACCTTGGGATTGAGGTTGAGCAGAAAGCTGATTACATCACAATCAAGCAAACCAGCTATGCCAAGAAAGTTCTAGCACAGTTTGGAATGGCAGATTGCAATTCCACAAAAATTCCAATGAATCCTGGGATAAAACTTGATGAAGACAAAAAAAGGTGTAATAGTTGATGCTACGAGTATAGAAAGGCCATAGGGAGTTTGAGGTACTTGCTACACACAAGACCAGATTTGTCTTTTGCTGTGGGAATGGCAAGTAGATTCATGGAAAAGCCTACTAAGAATGCAGTCAAACAAATATTCAGATATCTGAAGGGAACTCTGGATCATGGTCTGGTGTATACTCAGGAGAACAAAGCAGAAGAGTTGGTGGGTTATTCAGACAGTGATCATGCTGGTGATGTTGTTGGGAGAAGAAGTACAGGAGGTATGGCTTTTTATCTCAATGATAGCTTGATCACTTGGAATTCACAAAAGGAGAGGACAGTTGCATTATCCTCTTGTGAGTCTAAATATATGGCAGCAACAGCTGCAGCAAGACAAAGGTCTGTGGCTCAGAAGTTTGTTGGGAGAGATCATAGACAAACCACCACAAACTGTGAAAATGTTTGTAGACAACAAGTCAGCAATAGCATTGATGAAGAATCCAGTGTTTCATGGTAGAAGCAAACACATTGATGTAAAGTATCATTTCATCAGACAATGTGTTGGGAGGGGTCAGTTTCAGGTGAAACATGTGAGCACTGAAGGGCAGAAAGCCGATGCTCTGACAAAACCCTTGCCTGCAATGAAACTAGAAATAATGAGGCACTTACTTGGTGTTCGTGACCTCAGTGAATGTCAGAATTAAGGGGGAGAATGATAGTGTAATTCTGCATTCAAAGCGGGAAGCTGACGTTTGAATAAGTCTGAAGCTGGACGTGAGGTGATCGCGCCCATGACTCGATGTCGTTCGGACATCCTTTCTTCTCTCCATTTGAATCGGTGTGTGTTTGCTATATTTAGCTTTGACCACGCATGTAATTGAGCAGGGTTATAATGCTCGGTAGTGAGTGGTGTTGAGTTAGTCGATTTGATTTCCATTGTATTCCGAGTTGATCCATAATAATAGAAGTGAACAAGGGCACTGTCTCCCGGTTGTTCTCTGGGCAGTGACCACGAACTCCTCTGTGTTCATCTGTGTGTGATCAATTCCTCTTCTATTTTCCCATCTAGGATTAGCCACTTGATCATTGGACTGTGTTTTGTGTGTCTCAGAACCAACATAGTCTTCGGCAAATTCTGAGTCCGCCACTGCTTATAAGTGCATATATGGGAAGGCGGACGCCGGACGGTGCACATATGTCACCTGGTATCCTTATATCTAATTTGTTTTACTTCATCTGCCATCTGTTGATGCAACTTGCCCATTTAAACTTTCTAACACAAAACCTTATATTTCTAACTCCAAATTCTCCTCCAATTTGTCTATAAAATTCCCGCTGCAACGCATAAATAACAAGCATGTCTTTTTTATTATATTTTAAGCATTGATTTAACTTTTGTGGTACTTCCATTATTCCAAATTATAAGTCCGTTTTGGCTTTTATAGTTTTGTTATTATGTATCTAGACACATATATACTATTGGTCTGACTGATTACTTATCTTATGAGACATGCACAAAGGTCTAACCACATTATATCCAATCTAGCATAAACATATGCTTTTATTACGTCTTATTTGGTTGGACTCTACACGTTTGCATTCCATTTTTTTGGAGGATGTTTGATTTCTTTTTGTTTTTATTCTCTCACACGCGGGATTGTCTAGCGAAATCGCTGGTGCCATTGCGGACGCCCTGAGGGCATGGCCAATGTGAATAAAGAAATATTAAGCTAACTCATGCATACTTTAGTTGTCACTAGAACTTTCTCTCTATATTTCCCCCTCGTATTTCTTCCTTCCCCCCCCCCCCCCCGGTCTTCTCTCTCTCTTGAGGCTATTGTAAGTTTTCTAGTTTCCACTATCACCCTAGGGTATCAAACTTTTGTATGCTACATCAGTTTGGCTTTGACAGAGCATTAAACAAAAAAGGGAACAAAAACGCTAGGGGGTGCTTTGATAGGGTTGGTTGTCCCTACAACGCGCGTGCTTCAGTGAATGTATGTGTTGTGAACCCAAACTCTAGTTGCCGCTGCATGTAACTTTGACACACTGCAAAAACTACTCTTATTTCAAGACGTTGCGCAAAAACTTTCAGTGGGCGTCACTTTGTGATCGATAAAGTTCAGAGATGTGGTGCTAGCTTGTGGCCATTAGCCACATTAACATAATATATAGGGACAATTGCATGTCTGTAATATGTCATTTTCAACGCTAACGGCTATTTTTTAAAGTCTGTGTATTTGTAAAGTTACAAAAATTGGGCAAACATGCGGTTATACTTGAAAAATGATGATGGTAAATATGCAGTTATCCCTATGTATATTAATATAAAACTCCCTCTGTCTCCAAATACAAGATGATCTTGCTTCTCGGGAAGTTAATAGTTTTTAATTTTGACCAGTTATATATACAATAATATTAATGTTTATAATATATAATTAGTATTATTAGATAGATCGTTAAGCACACTTCGATAATAAACTTATTCAGAAATACAAATGTTGCACGTATTTTTTATAAATCTAGTCAAAGTTAGATAAAGTTTGATGTGCAAATATCCCATCTCATAGCGTCATCTATTATCGGACGGACGAAGTAATATGTTACCGGGCACTGACCGCTGGCACATAAGCTTCCATATAGCTCCGAGACGGAACCTCCTTGGTCCCTCCTTCGTTGTTAATCTCTGTTGCGTAGAAGAAAGAGCCAATTTTTCTATGCAACCAGGAGAATATATAGAGGAATATACCTGGAGAATAGTTTTAAAATGAGGAAACATTTTTCTTAGGTTTGCATACGTCGTTGCGCTTGGTTGTTAGACTAAACAATTGCATTTAGATTGATGCTAAGAAAATGACGAAACACCACAGCGCTGTGCATGGACGTGCAATCACAAAGTTCGACTTGTCATGTCCACTATCTTCGTTTCTGATACATTAGAAAAGTATTAACGCTGGCTAAGGAATACTTGTGTACTCTCTTAGCATCGAAGCACATGACTCCATGCCCGCTTTTTTTTTTTTTCAACTCAGTATCACACTCGCAATGGTATGATTTGATGCTGAAATAGTAGAGTTTGAATATTGACTTTTCCCAACCTTGTGGGTAGTCTTATTATGCACCGCGATTAGTTATTCAAGGATTACAACTGAATTCATTAGATGAATATATATCATGCGCTTGCATAAGAAGGAAAACGTGTTTAAGCCACAGTCACGGACCCTGGCGGTAAACTCATACCATAGCTTTAAGCTGTAAACCATCATACCATATGCCTAAAAATGCACAAAAACGTAAATGTTGTTTATTTTGAAGATGGAAATTCAGTGTGTAATAGGCATTGCCGCATTGGGCATCCCCACATGGTATGTGGTGGCCCAGATTGCATACCCTGTGGATCCGCCCCTGCGGACCCATTAGGTTGTTCACTAGACACCAATGGTTCCTCATGCCACCTCTCTCTCTCCCCCTCTCTCCATAAGCATCATCTTTTGTTTTTTTAATTATTTCAAATATTTTTTTATATTGAAATTTTGTTTGACGATTTTTGACTTGACTTTGCCCGGTAAATTTGAAAAAGTACAATAAGCCCTGGTACTCCAAGAGTTTTTCTTATCGCAAGTAGTATTAGTAAAGCAAACAGGAAGAAGGAATATACTGTATACTGTAAATCAAACTACAAGTTGTATATAGAAAAAATAAAGAATATAGAAAAAAATAATCTATCTAGCTAGGCAGCGGTGCCGAACGTGGTAGTTGTTGTGTCCGCCGTGAAAGCTGTCGACGACAACGACAGGTCGGAAACGAGATGGACGAAGGGGGCTGACGGCCAGCGCGGCGATGTCCTCGTCGCCCTCCAGCATCTTCACGACGCCGCTCATGGACGCATCTGCACGACGGCGCTCATGGACGGCCTGTCCTGCTCGCACCAACGCGCTGAATTATTTATGTGAGGATAAATAATTCAGGATTCTAGAAGTATTACCTAGTACGTTCGTAATCTCTCTTGGATCAAGGATCGGAGGGTGTTATTCTTAGGCAAATTATTTATTAATAATTGAGGACCGATGACTTGTGCTTCTAGTTACATGCGGCGAAAAACGCTACGGCGTGCTCCAGTTTCCGATCCGAATTAATACGTATGTACATACTCTAGATGCCCTGTCGTGCACCGATACAAGCTAGCTTAGACTTGCTCTCTCCGGTGGAGTATTCTAGGCATGTCGGCATCTTCGTCATGTGATATTTCTATATATTGCCTGTCAAACTTCTTCTTGATCACACGGTCGTCTACTACCATCTACGCTCGCCACCACATTCATCTGCTGGCTAGCTAGCAATAGTAAGGCTAGTCTCAATGGGTGTTTCATGGCCATTTCATGCACATTAAATGAAGTGACACATTAGCAAAAACGGAATCTTTGCATGAAATGGAGAGGAGAGAGAAGGTGAGAGTGTCGTAGGGGTGAAACGCCCGTGCACTGTTTCCAACTTTTTGGAAACCGCATGACACCTGCACTGAGGGGCTCTGTTCGTTTCATCCCACCGAATCCTTCTTCCTTCGAGCGCACAGGTGTGGCTGCCACCGTCGTCCGCGGGCCGTCGCGGCCGCGACTTCCGCCATGGGTGCGCGCAACTCCGTCACCGGCGGGCGCCCCCACTGCCGGCCTTGGGTGCGACATCCAGCCTGCGGCTCCGCCGGGCAAGCGCGACCTCCGCAAGCTGCAGGCCGGGGCGAGTTCGCCACCGCGTTGTAGCCGGCGCGAGACGGTGGCGCTGCGTCGTTGTTCGGCTGGGCGAAGAGGAAGAAGGGGCGCGCATGGAGACGGCTCTGCTGGGCGCGGCCGCGGGCGGCGCTGGCCGTCAGCGCTGCGGCTCCACCGGTCGTGGGCTCGAACGCCGCCTCCGCCGGTCGCGGCGAGCTCCGCGGGGCGGCGCCGTCACGAGGTGCCCCTGTAGCGCTGTCGCAATGTAGCTGCAGCCCACCAGCGCGAGCGTTGGCCGCGAGTGCCAAGGCTCCGCCGCACGCGGGCGTGCGCGCTGGCCGCTCGACTCGGTCTCCATGCGGCACCATGCTCGGCCTGAACGATGCGGGGAAGAGGATGTGGGGGGGAGAGGAAAGATTGGGACGGGTGGGACCCACGACATACTAAAATAAGCTGGGAAATCGTGCAATGAAATTTGCATTGAGGGAGAAATTTCACATGTTGGAAACCGTGAATGAAATTTGCATTGAGGGAGAGTCCTATTTCATATTTTGGAAACGAGCAAGCAAGTTTCACATGAAACTTCATCCTCTCTCTTTCAAACCGTGATCAGGCCCATGAAACTCTCATGAAACTCCATTGAGACTAGCCTAATGGCTCCTTATTCACGGAGGACGACTCTCCCAGCAACTGCTGCTATTGTCCTTCTACTTGCCTTAATTGTCACCGGTACATATTACTCTATCCACCCTAAAATGTAGATCATTTTTTTTCTAGATATCTAGAAATGGACAAGTTAACCAATAATTTGGGACATGTATATATAAACCAATGTGGCAAGCCATGTGATTTGACCATATTTTCTTTTATCATGCCAACAAAACGACCTTCTTGGCCGGCCCGTCAACTGGTTTTTTTATGCATGCAGAGATGTCGCCGGTTGGGGCAGGTCGTGCTCGTTGCAGCCACCTGAGCGATTGGTTTTTTGGGGTGTGCCTCTTTGATTGGGACTGTGCAGCGACGTGCAGCCAGGAGAGCTCACACAATATTGGCGGCACTTGTGATGGCTCTCCTGGTAAATGCTATTGTGAGACGACATCATGCCAGCCTTGAGATTGGTATTGCTCCGTCCGATCCAGCAATGATACCATGATCCATGCCTCTCCTACATGTAATAAAACACTATTACATGTACTACTACTCCTACATATATAACATGGATAGCTTGCTTGTGTAGTTGCGTTACCACAGAAAAAGTTGTGAGACTCGTGGGTCCAATAAATATATTTGATCTCTTTTCTTGTGATGTTGAATCGAGAAATAGTCAACCAAAGATCTCACATGTTGCCACAATCATCTTGAAGGTTTTTTTTTAAAGAAACCGAAGCTTCCTACATTATCAATGACCAGGAATCTTGGATTACAATCATTGAATATGTATCCTGTGATCCAAGTGAGGTTATAAGCCACTTTCCACCTTAGAATTACTATAAACCAAGGAGCACACTCATGAGCTGCCAGATTAAAATTTCTATTAATGATAAGAAACTTGAAACTTTCAAATCTCCAGCTAAGCTCATCCATCACCTGCATGAAGGGATCAATCTGTGATTTGGACTGGATCACTTCTCCCGTAGGTTAATTGGGATTTGGCAATCTATCCGGAGCTACATTCGCCGCACACCATGTTTTCGCACGAGCTATAGGCCATCACAACAGATTAATGCTTCAGCTGCAAGTGGATTCTCACAATACTCAGACCTAGGGGCAGAGCAAGGAAGCCATGTTTTAAGTTGTTAGGGGACGATAGTGTTAATTTTCCAAAAAAAATTGCATTTCAAAAAATTTAGTGGAGATATGAACTCATAGGGGGTTGGGGGGTGGGGGGGGGGGGGTGTGGAGGTATAAACTCCATATACCCTCACGGCCTAGTTTGGGCCGACACGCTATCACCAGGCCGGCCCATCAAGCTTCAAGACCGATCGGCTCAGGCTGGTCGGACAGCCTAAAACAGGCAAGAATATCCAAGACCGACAAGGAGGACAGACCTAGCTGAGATAGGAAAGTTAGACTTGTAAAAGCATATAAACTTAGTACCAGATAGGCTAGACTTGTAACCTTGCTCCCCGTAATATATAAGGAGAGCAAGGACCCCCGTGCCGGAGGACAGAATCTGGCATAACGCACAGACTCGTACATCCACGTCATAATCGAAACAGAGAGCAGGACTAGGGTTTTACGCATCCTTGCGGCCTGAACCTGGGTAAACCTCGTGTGATTGCTCCCTGTTTACATCTTGCTCGCAATCTCGTGCGCCTTCCGCCAATCCATTACCGGTCAGGGCATACCCCTGGTCGGACTATCGCCGATATTTCGTCGACAGTGGCGCGCCAGGTAGGGGGTGCGCACCGAGATTTCACGTCGATCAAGATGGTTTCCTTCCCGGCTTCCATGACCTTCGAAGCCGGCCTCACCTTCACTGTCGGGACGGTGACCTGGACAACCGCACCAGACACCTCATACATCGAGAGTCCGCCCTCGATCCCAGCTCCACAAAACTTAAAAGATACAGATCCTTTGTCTCCTCAGCACGAAGCATCACTATCGAAACTCGAGTTATCAGAACTCCAGCCTTTTCTTCTAGGCACCAACCAGCCACCAGATGAAAATTGGGCCGATCTGTTCAAAGCAACTCATGATCAATAGGATAAGCTCATGGAGTTTTTTGCTCAATTTGGATCCATCCAGATTGAATCAAAGCAAAAATCATCTACTATCCTTCAACAAACCGAGCGCAAGCAGAACGCCCAGGAAAAATCAACAGATCACAAGATCCTAGACCCAAGGATCGCATCACCGTTTCCATACGGGTTGCCAAACACCGCCACTTTGTTCAATCACCAACTTTTGGCAGACTACCGCAGAGATCATAACCGGATCCTTAATCCACGTTCAGACATGATCAACTATACCTTCGACGCACCCGCAGGACATGTTGTTAACCATGTACGTCTCGAAGAGGTCACGGACGATCAATCTCCAGAAAAGACACGTGATGTCACCCCAGATACACCCAGATTCGACGATTATTACAATATCTTGGAGCTCTCGGGATCGGCACACACAGTAGTCTATTCCGATAACGAAGAAGAGATACAATCCTTGCAAGACCCCAGCGCCAAGTATGCTGATACAACGCCAGATCTACCACTCATCGCGTTCCGACCAGCGGAACCCGAACAAATCTTATCGGAGGTCCACAACCCGACCACATCCAACCAAGAGCTGCAACAGTTCCCACCGTTCCCTCCCAGTCTATGGAACGCAGTATGCCATGTTAGTGACAACGAGATCACCATCAACGGAGAAACCGACGAACAAAGGCAGCAACGAGAAGGTCGAAACGCAGATCGTGAACAACGAAGGCAAAACGAGGCTGCGGTTCAGGCAGCAGCCGACCAGGATCGCGTGGTCGGACGACGCAGGAATTTTCGACGAAATCTTGCCGACGATTTCGATCTTGTAGGCGAACGACAAGTCCACACAACCCCAAGCGCCAATCTGGCGATTGCCATTGACCGTCTCAAAACGGCCAACGTCCCTCAAACACCCCAAATCGAGGAAGCAATTGATCTGATAGTAGCTGCCAAAGCTCAAGTAAATCACATGAGAGAACAAGCACTCCCGGCCATGTCTCTCAGAAGTCACAGGCCACGTAGCTTCTACAACAATCGTATCCCGGATTCTAGGGAGGGAGGTGCCGATAACAATAACTACGAAGACGACAGAGAAAGTTGTGGGAACTTTCCTCACAACAGGTTTTACCAAAGGCGCAACGCAAGAGGAAGACAAATCAATAACAGAGACAACAGGGATTATGATCCACCTTTAAATCACCATCATGCCGAGCAGTATGATGACAACGACCTCCGAGCAGTAATTAACAATCGGTATCGAGCTCGTATGGATGCCTCAGGACCAAAACCTTATTCAGCCAGTTGCGAGAGGTAGTTTGGCCCAAAAGCTTCAGGATCCCGGACATTAAAACTTATGACGGGAAAGTCGATCCAGAACATTGGATCCTCCTATACGAAGTGGCCATACGAGCAGCGGGGAGACGAGCACGTCATGGCCAATTACCTCCCTATCGTACTCGACAATGGCCCGAACAATTGGCTATTACGCCAAGAGAAGGTTCTATTCACAGTTGGCCCCAACTTCGACACCTCTTCATCGAAAACTACAGGACAACATGCCAACAGCCGGGTACCAAGTACGACCTAGCAAAAATTGTCGACTACCCAAATGAACCGTTACGTCACTATATACGATGCTTCTCAGAAGTTTGGACAACAATTCCAGACATTTCAGCAGTCGAGGTTGTGTCCTTTTTCGTACAAGGATTACGGCAACCCAGCAATATTGATCTACGCAAAGAGCTTTTAAGAAGACAACCCACTACAACTGACGAGATGTTCAGAATAGCCCGTGAGTTCGCTCGCGTTGACGACGCCATGCAGCAACTGCCCGAAACAGGGCAAGGATTCAGAAACTTTAGACGAAACGATAACCGAGAAAGAGATTTTCAACAAAAAGACATGCGTAGAAACGACCGGCGTGACAGCAACCATCGTGACGAAAGACGACGCGATAATCGCATACACAACAACTATAGCAGAGACATAGATCAACGTGTCCATTCGGTACCACCCAACAAAGAAAAGAAGCGCGACTTTGATCCAGAATACGAGAAAATCCTAGGCCAAGATTGCCCTAAGCATCCGGGAAAAGGCCATACCATGGGCGAATGCCGAGGATTCATAGCAATTTTCAGCAGGGCAGCCGCCAAGAAACAAAGATTGATAAAACAAAACAAGGAAAAATGACCTGAACAGAAACAAAAAATCGAGGAAGAAGAAGACAGCGATAAAGATCCTCGACATCAATTCAACGAGCCCACCAAACACATCGTCGGCCATGATCTTCGGCGGCAAGGTTGGCCTCAAAAACTCGCGTGACAAGAAGTTACTAAAAAGGAGGATCATGGCGATCGCCAAGTCGATGGGGCAAACACGAGATACCAAAGCTCCGGCTGGTCGGAACAACCGGTCACCTTCAACGGGCCGACATGTGGGCGAATATACCGGACGCTGGGCGCTTCCCTTTGGTACTCGATCCAGTTGTCAACCACACACGCATGGAAAGAGTACTCATAGATGGCGGCAGTGCCTTAAACATACTATTCTTACAAGCGTTCCGAGAGCTAGGGTTAAAGATCGAAGATCTTGAGCCTTACGACTCACCTTTCTGGGGAGTCATGCCTGGCAAACCTTCAATGCCTTTGGGAAAAATAACCTTACCTGTTCAGTTCGGGACAAGGCAGCACTTCAGGAAAGACTATGTCAGCTTTATCATAGCAGACTTCGAAGGTGTTTACCACGCAATACTCGGACGACCAGGGATTGCAAAATTCATGGTAGTTCCTCACTACGGATACCTTGTGCTTAAAATGCCAACATCAAAAGGCATTCTTTCCCTTAGAGGCAACGTTCTTATGGCTCATGATTGCGAAACAAACGCCTACGCAGCAGCTGAATTAGCAGACCTCAAAGCTCACATGGAACAAACATGCCTTGAAGCAAAACAGATTCCCGAGGCTGACCTCCAAATTCCAGTCAAGCAATCAAAGAGATCAGCTAACAAAAGCAACGATACGAAGAAAGTCGAGCTCATCCCTGGAAATAAGGAGAAAATGGCTCTTATAGGAGCCAATTTAGACAGCAAATAGGAAGACGCGCTCGTCCAATTCCTAAGGGACAACATAAGCATATTCGCTTGGAAACCAAGAGATATGCCGGCGTCCCAAGGGAACGGGTCGAGCACTTCCTTAATGTCTCGAAACCGCCAAACCAATCAAACAAAGACTATGACGGTTTGCTCGCGCGACAGGAAGGAGGTGATTAGGGTAGAAGTGTTAAAGTTATTAGCAAATGGTTTTATAAAAGAAGTGTACCATCCCGATTGGTTATCCAACCCGTTCTTGTACAAAAGAAAAATGGCGAATGGAGAATGTGTGTTGATTATACCGATCTCAACAAACACTGCCCTAAAGACCCCTTCAAACTACCTCGCATCGACGAAGTTGTTGACTCAACCGCAGGTTGCGAACTATTATCTTTCTTAGATTGCTATTCAGGGTATCACCAAATAGCCCTAGCAACCCACGATCAAATAAAAACATCATTCATCACGCCTTTCGGCGCATACTGCTATACGACCATGTCGTTTGGCCTCAAAAATGCTTGTGCAACATACCAACGAACTATCCAAGAGTGCCTCCAAAAAGAAATTTCCGACCAACTGGTCGAAGCATACGTAGACGATGTAGTCGTAAAAACAAAGGAGAGCGGATCCTTAGTTTCAAACCTAGAGCGAACCTTCATCGCATTAAACAAATTTCAGTGGAAATTAAACCCACAAAAATGCATATTCGGAGTACCATCAGGGATACTACTTGGCAACGTAGTTAGCCAAGACGGCATTAAGCCAAATCCTGAAAAGGTTAATGCAGTTCTAAAAATGACGCAACCTAAAGGCATAAAAGATATCCAGAAACTTACTGGATGCATGGCAGCTTTAAGCCGCTTCATATCCAGACTTGGCGAAAAAGGCCTTCCCTTTTTTAAATTATTAAAGGCCAAGCAAAAATTTGAGTGGACAAGCGAGGCAGACAAAGCCTTTTCCGAACTCAAGACATATTTAACATCACCACCAGTACTAACAGCACCTAAAGATGACGAAGAATTATCGCTATACATTGCGGCTACCGATCACGTAGTCAACATAGTAATAGTTGTCGAAAGACAAGAAGAGGGACACACATATGGTGTACAGAGACCAGTCTATTACATCAGCGAAGTTTTAAACGACTCCAAACAGAGATACCCACACGTACAAAAACTATTGTACGGGATCCTAATAACAAAACGAAAGCTGCTACACTACTTCGACACATATCCGATCACAATAGTAACAGAGCATGCTGTTGGTGACATACTTCATAACAAAGATGCCAGTGGTCGGATCATAAAATGGGCAATAGAGCTTAGCCCATACACGTTGAAATTCCAGAGCCGCACAACCATCAAATCTCAAGCTTTGGCTGATTTTCTAGTAGAATGGACGGACATCTCCCTACCACCATTTCAAAATGAAGCCGAACGATGGGAAATGTTCTTCGACGGATCTCTTAAACTAAAAGGAGCAGGAGCGGGAGTCGTGTTCAAAGCCCCAAGTGGTGACACCCTAAGATACGTGTTACGTATTCATTTCAAAGCCTCAAACAATGCGGCTGAGTATGAAGCTGCAATTCACGGCCTTAAGATAGCCATAGAATTGGGCATAAAAAGGCTCCTAGTTTTTGGGGATTCTAATCTAGTTGTCCAACAAATCAACAAGGAATGGGACTGCACTAATGAAAAGATGGAAGCCCCTGTGGCAGAGATAAGGAAGCTAGAAAATAAATTCTATGGCCTGGAATTCACCTATATCCCTAGAGAAAAGAACAAACTCGCCGACCAATTATCTAAATTAGGGTCCGACAGAGCAAAAATGCCACCCGATGTATTTGTTCAAGATCTATTGTTACCATCTGTCACACAAGAAACAGCAAAAGAATCGGCACAGGAAGAAACACATCCATCAGATGACAAAACCAAGACAGATGATATTCACCAAGCCATATTGCTGGCTCACCTCCGACCAGCAGCAAATAATATCATCGCTTCAATCCGACCAGCACCTTTCAGAATAAATGCTCCAATAACAAGATCAGGCAAAAAATCTATAGATAACTCCAAAGTTATTTATCCAAAGAAAAGGAAACGACAAGATCTCTCGTCGACAGAGGGATGTAACGAACAAACACCATCAGTGGAACCTTTGGAACAAACAAAAGAAACAAAACCAGACTGGAGAATTCCCTTTATTCGATATTTAATCGATGAGGACGTACCAACAGACAAAACAGAAAAACAGCGTCTCATAAGACGCAGTAAACATTACGTCCTAGTCGATGGCCAACTTATGCGCAAAAATGCAAGCGCTGAAGTCTTACAAAAATGTATTTCCTTCGAAGAAGGAGCAGAACTACTATTACGTATCCATGAAGGGATGTGCGGCAATCACGCCGCATCAAAAACACTGGTCGGAAAGGTGTTCCGAGCAGGTTTTTATTGGCCAACCGCGCTCGCCGATGCCAAGAAATTAGTTCAGCATTGTAAAGGTTGCCAATTCTTCGCTAAACAAATACACGTCCCTGCACATGAGCTTCAAACGATACCAGCAGCTTGGCCCTTTTCATGCTGGGGACTAGACATGATAGGACCATTCAAAAAGGCCCCAGGCGGCTGTCAATTTGTCTATGTACTTATAGACAAATTCTCAAAATGGATAGAATATAAGCCCTTAGTCAAGGCAAATGCCCAAAAGGCTGTCGAATTCCTAACATACGTCGTACATCGTTTCGGCGTACCCAACACCATCATAACAGATTTGGGATCCACATTCACAAGTGGCGAATTTTGGGACTTTGTGAAAACTTAGGAACAAAAGTAAAATATGTATCAGTAGCTCACCCTCGAGCTAACGGTCAAGTTGAAAGAGCAAATGGGATGATCATAGATGCCCTATGAAAAAGGCTATATCGAGACAACGACACACATCCAGGAAGATGGTACCACGAGTTACCTGCTATGATTTGGGGCCTTCGGACTCAACCAAGCAGAAATACTGGCATCTCACCCTATTTCATGATATTTGGTGCCGAGGCAGTACTGCCAGATGAAATAGCATTCGGCTCACCAAGAACACAGAACTACGATGAAGAAGCTACGAACGACACCAGGAAAACTACCACAGACTCAGCAGAAGAACAAAACTTGGAAACACTTCCAAGAACAGCTAAATATCTGGCTTCTTTACGACGATACTACAACAGGAATGTAAAGGAAAGACAGGTTTGTGGTCGGAGATCTCGTCCTTAAGAGAATTCGAGAAAACCGACGACCTTCACAAATTGTCGTCTCACTGGGAAGGACCCTTCCTAGTCAAAGCCGTCACAAGGCCCACAACTTATAAATTATGTACTCTAGATGATCCACCTAGATATCTACCAAACTCTTGGCACATAGAGCATTTAATCAAATTTTATGCTTAACACTAGGACAATTGTAATTGATTTCAGCCATACAAAGTAATACCATAGTCACTTTGAAGCAAATTCGATATCATTACACAGAAAGCAGTTTTGTGCAAAACACCACAAAGTTCAACACTATAGCGAAATTTTTATCATTGTTCATGGACGAGATCTATCTTGTCAGCTACAACACAGGCGGTAGTCCAGCAAGCCTTCTGCAAATCTTTGAGTTTCTCTGAAGAGGTGTCTGCAGGCCGTCCAGACTCTAAGCGTTTTAGATCCGCCCGGGGAAAGTGAGACTGAGCAAGAGCCAGAACACTTGATGCGACAAAACGGCTCCCTTTCCCAACAAACTCCTTCAGCAAGCGCCAAGAACGACGACATTGATCTACAACAAATTCAGGAGCAGTAAGAGGATCTGTCGGCCTCACTTCTCCCCGTGCTAGCACAGCAAACAAAGGCCGCAATCCTTCGGCCATCGCTAGATAACGATCAGTCAAGCGCTGGTTCACATCTTTCAGCACACCAAATTGTGCCATATGACGGTCATGTGTTTCTGCATAAACACATAGCAATTTATGAGAACACGCAATAGCCATAAGCAAGCTAAAAAGGAAAATAGCTCACCTCGGGCCTCCCGTTCCAAGCGCTCAACATCTGCTTGAGCCTTTTTCTCCGCTCTAGTCAACCGAGCAACCTCAGTAGTGATTAGAGCTTTATCACTCTCCAAAGCTACAAAATATACAGTTGAGTACCAACATATCTTGTTAAAACCACAAACAACAAGACTTAGTAAAACAAACCTTTGTTTTGCTCCCGAAGGGCTGCAACCTTTTTTAACAGGAATCTTTCTCAAGTTCCCAAAGCTTTTCACGACCTTCATGAACACGGATCTGCCGCTCCAAATCTTCATTACGCTTCCGCGAAGACCGTTTTCACACATGGTCGGTTTGAATTTCTCATGCAAAGACGCTCCTCGCAACATCTTCGACAACCTGCAAAAAAGATCCTTTTCGATAAAACAAAACGGGCAAAATAGAAAAATTCACCAAAACAAGTATTAACCTTGATCCGAGCTCTGAGATCAGCAAACACTTGTTCAAATCCATCAAAAATGGCACCCCTGGTAACATTCTCAAAAATTTGCCACCTGCCATCATCATCCTGACGAGCAATATAGCTGCGGCTTCCAGGAATATGGGCACCAGAAGAAGTTCCCCCTCTGACCTCTTCCATTACCTCAGGGTGATCTGCAGTCGAGGCACCAGTTTCGAAACTACCCAAACACATATTCAGATGTCGATCACCTTCAAGAGGAGAAACCAGGGAGGGATCTAGTGCTAATCCTGCCAATAGCGGCTGAGCATCACCAGGGGGTGCCACAATATTGACACCCTCAGCAACCACCACAGGATTAGTAGCAGTATCTTCAGGAACTGCTTCCCGGTCAATAACATTATCCTCAGCAACAACCAGAGCCCCAGGAGCAGATGATTCTCTGACCAAATCATCAACATCAGGGACCCTGGCAAGAAAATATCAGAACATCAAACACAATTACAAATTAGCTGTAATTAGACGAAAATCACACACACTTACAGCTCAGATTGCTCGAAGTGGTGGCTGAACCAGTCTGGTATATCCACCCCTCCGTCTCGAACAGAAGTCGACTCCCCAATATCAGGAGCATTTTGCTGATTAAGATCCTGTGGAGACGGGCAATGACCAGTAACAGCAGGAAGTCCACCACCTTGAGCCAAAGTGTCAGCAGGGGAGTTCAGATTCCCTAAAATTTGACCCAAATCAACAGCTTGAGTATGGTCCCCTGAACGACTAGATCCATCAACTGATAAAACGGTTTGTCTCCCAACAGCACCAGCTCCTTGAGATAGAACAGGAGGAAGGGAGCTACTCTGGTCACCTTCAGAACGCAACCTCTTATGCCGAGCCATCTCAGCAAGAGTCAGCTTATCTTCAGAACCAGAGTCAGAATCTGACGACTCCACTGCTTGACGATACCGATGTTTCTGGCCACCAGAAGCACAAGGCTGTAGTGACAAGGCTCCACCAGTCAAGACGCCAGATCATTTCTTCTTCTCGTAAACAACTTTCTGCTTCCCAGCAGCCTTCGACTGATTATCATCAGGAACAACAGTGTCGTCAGCTGCCTCCATTCTGTCAATTCCCCGTTCAAACACGTACGCGATATCGCAAAGCTTCTCCAAAGAGCGAGATCATCAAGAGGTACTCGAGACACATAGATATGACGGCCCTATAAACACAGGAAGACCAGGTCAATAAAACAAAAAACATCCAAATGACAGAAGCATGAAAGCAAAAACACATATACAAACATACCCGGGGGGGTGGCATCCTCCAATCAAAAGGCTTAATAGTAGGACGTGGGATATGAGTGTCTTCTCCCCATTTGAACATCTTCGAAGCCTCAAATTGATATCATCAATAGAAATTTTTTCGGAGTCTCACGAGAAGGATCATCCTCTCCACGATACTCCCGAGAGAAAGTTGAATCTCTCCTTCGAGGTTGAATACGGCGAGAGATATAAACCGCCGCCACCGTGAAACCATTCAAACCTTTGAAGTTCATCATCGCCAATATTTCGTTCACCTCAATCATCTCGTAGCATTTGGCTTGTCCGATCGAAATGATTGGGCTCGGGAATCGAGTAATATCACAAGGAACGGGCCGCCTGTTCATTATCATTTACATAGAACCATTTCTTGAACCAATCCTTCACATTGTCAGTGTGAGTAAATGACAGCCAACGAGAGCGCATACCATCACGAAGAGAAATGTAGCATGCTCCAGCTACTGGGCTACCCCCCAAATTCCCTCTCTTCTTTAATTCATAAAAATGACGAAAGACATTGAAATTTGGAGGAATTGCAAGATACATCTCGCAATAGGCAACAAACAGGGCAATCGTCATAATCGAATTCGGATGAAGATTGCAGATCGATATCCTCCAAAGAACACACAAACTCCACCAAGAAGGTGTGAAGTGGGATACCCAAGCCCCGATGAAATAATCCTCGAATACAACTATTTCACCATCATAAGGACGGGGGAACGCCTCACCTCGCGGTGGCGCACGCCACACTCCAAGAGCTGCGGCGGGAATCATACCGCCATCCGCTAAAGCATTCAGAGATGCCACCGTCGATTGAGTAGGCGACCACATGAGCTTCATTTGCTTCTCATACTCCTTCTGCTCCTTCTTCTCCTTCCGTTTCTCTGTTGCAGATTGACGCTTCTTCCCCATGATCTACGACGGGAGGACACGGTTACTTGATCTAACCCTAGGTACAAAGCACGGGCGGCAGAACGAACTGGTTGGAAAACTGCAGGCGAAATGAAAGCAAGTAGTCCAAATGACGGCGGCACCAGAGCTTTTAACCACACTAGGGTTTTTTCTCTTTAAATGGGCCAAAGGAACTGGGCCGCCCCAAACAAAAAGATTTTGTGGTTAGTTTCCCCTTCCCATTTAAATTCATAAAAAACCGTTTCTTTTTACAGGCGCACGGCTTACCGGACAACCCGAAAGCTAGCCCGGTAAAGCGAAGCTGCGATGGCCATTTAAGTCTGTCTTTTAGCTATAGTCTTAGAACAGCCCGCTAAAAGATCGGGTTCACAAAGCAAAGTGTTCCAACCCGCTGTAACGAAGTTACAGTATAGCATCAATATTTCAACCCACACAATCCGACAGCTGAGCTGGGATTTTTCGCCAATGATACCGGTTATTCTGGCGCACAAATAGCAAAGCTATTTCATGGGTTTAGATTTAAAAACCATGGTCTCACAGCCACGCTGGGGACTGAGTTAAGCAGCAAAGCTATTTTAACTTAATCATGACAAAGTCATGGCATGGTTCAAACCAACCAGCCCAAATGAAATTTGGTCTGCTCGGTCTCACTCAAAGAGTGGTCGGAAACACATAAAGCACGATATAATGAGCAAGTCGTCTTTTTTAGACCCTGACATAACGTGTTCCACCTCATCTCAGGCTCGGGGACTACGTGGGCCCACGTCACCTCAGAGGTGACATGGGCTAGATCCTTCTTTTAGAGCTTACTGCAACATATACTATCTTACAGCAACCTCGGGGACTACGTGGGCCCACGTCATTTGCATGACTTGGCAAGATCCCTTTCTCTTTACAAAGAAGTTTAGTTCAAAACTAAGCTAAGGCAATGACCGAATACAGCAGGTACCATGTGAAGGCAGGCTTCACACACTAACGTGGGCCCATGTCTCTAGATTTGGGACCCTTTTAAATTCTTTTTTCTTTTCAGGAGCATCATAAATCTTTCGGTCAAACTGGAAACGTCAACTAAGTGAAAGCAAAGTGTGGTCGGAAACACTAGACGGTCCTCCAGCCCTGCTCGGACCACACGTCGAACGTATGTCCGACCACCCTTTCTCACTCAACCAAGCGAAGACGGTGTTTCTCCCTCAAGATCCATGATGCTCGGGGACTAGCTGTGGAGGTATAAACTCCATATACCCTCACGGCCTAGTTTGGGCCAACACGCTATCACCAGGCCGGCCCATCAAGCTTCAAGACCGATCGGCTCAGGCTGGTCGGACAGCCTAAAACAGGCAAGAATATCCAAGACCGACAAGGAGGACAGACCTAGCTGAGATAGGAAAGTTAGACTTGTAAAAGCATGTAAACTTAGTACCAGATAGGCTAGTTCCGACTTGTAACCTTGCTCCCCGTAATATATAAGGAGAGCAAGGACCCCGTCTTAGGAGGACGAGAATCGGCATAACGCACGGACTCGTACATCCACGTCATAATCGAAACAGAGAGAGCGGGACTAGGGTTTTACGCATCCTTGCGGCCTGAACCTGGGTAAACCTCGTGTGATTGCTCCCTGTTTACATCTTGCTCGCAATCTCGTGCGCCTTCCGCCAATCCATTACCGGTCAGGGCATACCCCTGGTCGGACTATCGCTGATATTTCGTCGACAGGGGGGGGGCTGCTCAGACCACCTCGTCCTGCCTGCACGTGCCTTTCCTTCATGATCACGGAGCACGATATCAAATGCTTACCGATTCCAGGGATAGAATGCGACATCCACATTACCTTTGATCCATCCAGGACTTGGATGTTGCCAGGACTGCATCCTATGTGATGAATTACCACTGCCTTTGCCGGGTGTAGTTGCGGCAACAGATTAATGGCAGAAAGTATCCTTTACCCAGAATTGCCTTATGCATTGGCGATGCGTCCTTGTTGGTATATTTGAGACGCACACATATACCATTGTAGCTTTCACCTACATTATTCTTATTATTGTATCTACATGGAAATGAATGAGATTAATTACAATCTAACTTAACAAGGGGTAGCAACAAGGCTACGGATAAACACGAGCTGGTAGTAACAAGGCTAAGGACAAACAGGAGCATAGAAAGGACTACTAATGTTCTGTAGTTCTAATTTGGACAAGCTATGTATTCTACTATTCAACTTGGGACATTACTTGTGTCCTATAGATTAAAACACTCAAAAGAGATGTGAACATGAAGAACAATATAAACATCATATTGCTTACTTGACTCAGAAGTTGATTACCAAAAGAAGTCTCAAAATCAAACTTGAGAGGAATTTGATTGCGTTGAAGTATAGGCCACAGAGAGATCACCGATAGGCTAGCACCTCCTCCAAACTCTTCCCTCAGTGTCTATTTCATTATTTTTAGTTGCAAGACTAAATCCTAATGAGGACTAGTCTTCTCTTGAATGCTTGCGCTCTTGATGAGAGTTGATCCGTTCATGGGACAACCCTCAATCAATCCTGATGAGTTGGATATTAATTAGGGTTTCATTATGCTTTTGCCTGAGGAGGTGCAGGGTCGTATATATAGGGGTAGCGACAATTCTGTACCCGCAGGTCAAACCAAATCAAAAGGCGTAGATGGAAACCCTAACTAAGACCGTGGAGCACGACAACACGAAAGCAGAGGCTGATAGGTGGGGTGCTAGATAGGGTGACCTGCATGTGGGGCCGACGAGCCCCACTGGAAGCCCCTTCGTGACTGCTTTAGGGGGTGGCTTTCTGGTGTCCTCTAGAACCTTCTAGAGTTGGTGCCATGCGAAATACGCTTTTTAATCTGATGTGTGAGTCTTCTCTTGTCAGTTTTTTGATAGTCCCTATAGAACACAGATTCACCCAAACTCGTAGAAATTATTAGGATAAACACCTAAACCTATATTGGTGATAAATTTTATGCATTCATACAAGTTATGTTGACGGTTTATGACAAGTGTTAACTATTGTCAACACTTCTCCCCCTCCCCGTGTCATCTTCTTTTTGTAGCCATCCACAGCAACCTCATGCCACACAGGATTATGGCTATGTCTTTTAGTGAGAATAAATTTGTATCCACATATCCCGAGCCCAAATGAGACAATGAAGAGACAGAAGCTTAATGCTAGCGAATACTGAAACAACAATAACAATTAAGTTACCTCAAATAAAAAATGTAATGCTTCAGTGCCTGGTAAAAAATTGTGTTTCAATATTTATTGATGCAAAATCATCAAGAATTGTACCGAGATTAATGTTATCCAAAACATCCTTCTCAGTGTGCACATAACTAAGCCATTCAATCTTTCTTGTAACATATAGACCTCAATAATTTTTCAGTAGTTTCAATTTGGAGAAACTTCTCGTGTTCTTTCACACAGAACAAATAAATGAAATGCAAACACTATGCGATCATGGCTTCATGGGTACGGGTATATATGTTGCTTATTGCTCAATCACGTCTGTTATCCAACATCCTTACCAGTTGTGTGTGCGTTGGTGAGTCGGCAACTCGGCGTCGTCCCTGATCATGTTGATGTCTAGATAACTCGATGGGAGATTGGTAATTTGGGAGAGATTGGGGGCTAGGAACCATTGGTGCCGGCGAAAAACGAATTGTTATAGGTCTTATTTTTTTTAGATTTATACAGCACAACGCCATAAACGCAGGCACACACATCACTATGAACACACCTATACAAACCCTAGTCCTATAAACATCTCCGAAGAATTGATCCGGCAGATCTTAAAATTCACCACATAAATAACCCATGGGCGGGCGTAGAACATGTTAGTGTAAACCTGTCACTGATGGTGTGGGACACAGGTTCAGGAAGCTAATGATGTGGAGACGGCGGGAGAAATTCAAGTTTGAATGATGCCAAGCCGAGCGGGAACGGGAGCACGTGGTGACCACGGCCACGACTTAGCAGTTTCTGATGAGTGTGTTTCTGTCCACCCTGTATTGTGTCTAGCGGTTGTTTTCGTGAGTGAGTCGTGTGTGTTAGGAGTTGTTATATACCCCCTGATGTAAGAGGTCTCGGTCAGAGCCTCCATTACTTTGTATCTGTGTGTGTACTCATGGAGAACGAGAGCGAAAAGGGGCGCTGTCACCCTGTTGCCCTGGTGGCGGTTGCCATGCGTTTTTGCTGTTCTTGCGCTTGATCTCATTCATTGCTCGACTGCTTAGGCTAGCCACTGCTATACTGTTGTGTTTGTGATCGATTTGGGCTAACAGAACATGCGATGTGCCTTCACTTTGCAGTAGGCATGGCTTCCATAGCGCGATGTCGGTGGCCGATGAGGGCCAGACAACGACGACGGTGCAACAATGGAAACGTCAACATCCGAGCTTGACGAGCCAGAGCGACAGTGGAGCAAAAGCTCACGCAAAAGTAGGCACTACTCTAGTGCCATGCAGGACGGGAAAGCTGATGGTGACATGCATGGAGCTTGATGAGTTTGACTGAGCTCACCACGTATGTTCTTCTATATAGAGCTTGCAGAAGCTGGCTTTAGAAAATGCAGCAGGAGAATAGTTTTTTTTTACATTACGGAATATTTTTCCTAGTCAACGCATGTGCATGGATGTTAAACTACCCACAATAGATCGATGCTAAGAGAACGACCGCGCACCACAACATTGTTCGTCGATGTGCAAGATCCAATTTGGACTTGTGTCATATCCACTGTCATCTGCCATCTGGTAAATGAGAACCTTAGTTCATGACCAACTACTTCGACAAAAGCACATCAAAGCAAGGACGCCGATCACTTCCCAGGAAGAAGATGACACCGATGAGGCAGAAGATCAGGTACATCAGCTTGCTCTTGTCCACGGTGGCGTAGGCGACTATAGCTCTTCGTGCGGTCAGCTTCTTCCTTCATCTGCCATCCAAGGAGCCTGTTGAACATTTCGTTGGCCACCCTCTTCGTGTGGTCAGCTTCTTCCTTCATCTTCTCTTTCTCTTCCTTCTCTTCCTTGCAGACCTTGTATGCTTCGATGAGAGCGTTGTATCCAGCGGCTTGGACATCTCTGGTGATCCTGAGTTCACGCCAAAGCTTCTTCAAGGCGGCCTGGACACGGTCCGGCCATGGCTCATCGAGCCATTCAAGGAAGTCACATTGGAGGCTCACATACAACAACAACAACAACAACAAAGCCTTTTTATCCCAAGCAAGTTGGGGTAGGCTAGAGATGAAACCCAGAAGAGACACGTTACACGGCAACACAAAAGTCATGGTTCAGGCACGTTGATAGCTAGTCTCCAAGCACTCCTATCCATAGCTAAATCCTTGGAAATATTCCACTCCTTAAGGTCTCTCTTAACCGACTCGCCCCAAGTCAGTTTAGGTCGACCTCTACCGCTCTTTACATTATCGACCCATTTTAGAACCCCACTACGCACTGGCGCCTCAGGAGGTCTCCGTTGAACATGTCCAAACCACCTCAACCGATGTTGGATCAGTTTCTCCTCAATTGGTGCAACCCCAACCCCATCCCGAATATCGTCATTTCGGACTCTATCCCTCCTAGTGTGCCCACAAACCCAACGCAACATATGCATTTTCGCTACACTCAGTTGCTGGACATGTCGCCTTTTTGTGGGCCAAAATTCCGCACCGTATAATATCGCCGGGCGAATTGCCGTCCTATAGAACTTACCTTTTAGCTTCTGGGGCACCCTTTTGTCAAAGAGGACGCCAGAAGCTTGACGCCATTTCAACCAACCGGCTGAGATCCTATGTCTAACATCTTCATCAGTGTCTCCATCCTTTTGAAGCATTGATCCTAGATACCGAAAACTATACTTCTTGGCCACCACTTGCCCATCGAGGATAACGTCTCCCTCCTCGTGCCTAGTCGTGCTGAAATCACACCTCAAGTACTCGGTCTTGGTCCTACTAAGTTTGAAACCCTTCGACTCTAATGTGTGCCTCCATAGTTCTAACTTCCTATTAACCCCTGCCCTACTCTCATCAACTAGCACCACATCATCAGCAAAGAGCATACACCAAGGCACATCACCTTGTATGTCCCTTGTGACCTCATCCATCACCAAAGCAAATAGATAAGGGCTCAATGCGGACCCCTGATGTAGTCCTATCTTAATTGGAAAGTCATTGGTGTCGCCATCACATGTTCGGACACACGTCACCGCATCCCTGTACATATCCTTAATATGGGTAATGTACTTAGTTGGGACTTTGTGCTTTTCCAAGGCCCACCACATGA
Organism: Themeda triandra; assembly: GCA_018135685.1. NCBI lineage: Eukaryota > Viridiplantae > Streptophyta > Magnoliopsida > Poales > Poaceae > Themeda > Themeda triandra. The sequence continues at coordinate 135,725 of JAENPR010001061.1, read as the reverse complement.
CATTTCTTGGAACTTTGTCATATGCCTTCTCGAGGTCAATAAAGACCATGTGCAAGTCCTTCGCTGCTCCCCGTATCTCTCCATCAATTGTCGTATTAAGAAAATCGCCTCCATGGTCGACACACCGAGCATAAACCCAAACTGGTTTTGGGTTACCTTTGTCCCTCTTCTTAGGCGATGCTCGATAACCCTCTCCCAAAGCTTCATCGTATGGCTCATCAGCTTGATCCCACGGTAGTTGGTACAACTTTGAACATCTCCCTTGTTCTTGAAGATTGGTACCAATATGCTTCTCCTCCATTCTTCAGGCATCTTGTTGGACTGAAAAATAAGGTTAAAAAGCTTAGTTAACCATACTATCGCTCTGGCACCCAAGCATCTCCACACCTCAATGGGGATACCATCAGGGCCCATTGCTTTACCTCCCTTCATCCTCTTCAAGGCCTCCCCGATCTCTGCCTCCTGGATTCTCCTCACAAAGCGTCTGTTGGTATCGTCAAAGGAGTCGTCCAACTCAAGGGTTGGGCCCTCATTCTCCTCATTAAACAACTTGTCGAAGTACTCTCTCCATCTGTCCTTGATCTCCTCGTCCTTCACCAGAAGTCGGTCAGTCCCATCCTTGATGCATTTGATTTGGTTGATGTCCCTTGTCTTCCTCTCGCGGATTCTAGCCATCCGATAAATGTCCTTCTCCCCTTCCTTCGTGCCTAGCCGCCGATAAAGGTCATCATACGCGACCTTTTGCTACACTCACAGCTCGCTTTGCAGCCCTCTTCGCTATTTTATAGCCCTCGATGTTGGCTGCACTCTTATCATGGTGGAGGCGCCTGAAACACTCCTTCTTCTCCCTAATAGCCCCTTGCACGTTGTCATTCCACCACCAGGTGTCTTTCGCTTCCCGCTTGCCTCCCCTACTCACGCCAAACACTTCCAAAGCCACCTTCCGAACACATGTTGCCATCTTTAGCCACATGTCGTTTGCATCTTCTCCTTCTTCCCAAGGCCCCTCGCCTAGCATCCTTTCCTTAAACGTTTGCGCTGCTTCCCCTCTAAGCTTCCACCACTTCGTACTCGCAATCTTGGCTCGTTTGTCCCGATGGACACGTACCCGAAAGCGAAAGTCCGCCACCACAAGCTTGTGTTGAGGGACAACACAGTCCCCAGGTATCACCTTACAATCTAAGCAAGCACGTCTATCCTCCCTCCTAGCAAGGATAAAGTCGATCTGGCTCGAGTGATGACCACTACGAAAGGTTACTAGGTGGGATTCCCTCTTCCTAAAGAGGGTGTTCGCTATCAACAAGTCGTAGGCCAACGCGAAATTCAAAACATCCTCCTCCTCTTGATTCCTACTACCGTACCCGAACCCCCCATGCACCTGCTCAAAACCTACACTAGTCGCACCCACATGGCCGTTGAGGTCTCCTCCTATGAAGAGCTTCTCGCTGGTAGGCACGGTACTAACCATGCTATCTAGTTCTTCCCAAAACTGTTTTTTGGTGCTTTCGCTAAGACCTACCTGCGGGGCACAGGCACTGATCACAAGGCTCACATCCTGAAAAAAAAAGCAACGCACAAACAATTCATACACCAAGATGCATGTTCATCCAGAGAAAAAATAAAGGTAACAATTCCAAGGCCAGGTCATGGGAAGCCAGGAAACCAAACAAACACACCTTGCCTCCATTCACACAGGCTAAGGCTAGCCAGGCTACCTTTTGCAAGGCAGGCTAAATTGGGCTAAAAACCAAACACGCCCTATATGATGAGCTTGCATAAGAAGGAAAACATGTTGAAGCCACAGTCACGAACCCCTAGTGGCATAAAAATAAAAAAGGAGTAGGAAAATAAAACAAACCATAATGCTCATGGGAATCAAACCACTGAACTCATACAAGAGCTTTAAGCTGCAAACCATCATACCATATGCCTAACAATGCACAAAAACATAAATGTTGTTTATTTCGAAGATGGAAATTCGGTGTATAATAGGCATTGGGCGTCCCCACATGGTATGCGGTGGCCCACATTGCATACCCCATGGATCCGGCCCTACGGACCCATTAGGTTGTTCACTACACACCAATGGTTCGTCATGCCACCCCTCTCTCTCTCTCTCTCTCTCTCTCTCTCTCTCTCCCATAAACATCGTCCTTTGTTTTTTTAATTATTTCAAATGTTTTTTATATTGAAAATTTGTATGACGATATTTGACTTGACTTCGCCAAGTAAATTTCACTACTAGACAAAGCCACCGTAGGGGCGGCTAAAAGCCACCGTAGGGGCGGGCCGGGCGATCCTACGCCCCGAGCTTACAAACTACACAACCATAGTAGGGGCGGGGTGTTCCGGCCCGCCCCTTACAACACGACCATAGTAGGGGCGGCCGGTGTTCCACCGCCCTTACTACACGACCACGAGAAGGGCGGCCTGAACACTAGCCGCCCCTACTATGGATTTTCAAAAAAAAATAATAAATTACAATAATACATTTACAAAAGACACAGCATATATATATATATAGATATAATCTCCATCACAACCAAATTTAGCATGTTCCATCAACAAGTTCAAAAGTCCAATATATTACAACCAAATCGAAAGTCCAACATATTACAACCAAATCGAAAGTCCATCAAAAGTAACACAAGTCCATTACTACAAGTGCACAAGCACTCAACGACCTAGAGATAGCAAATCGGTCCGACGAAGGAACTCATACTCCGGAATGCTACCTAACTCGAAGGTTATGGTAATGACCGTTGACATATACCACTTGGTCCATTATGAAGTTGCATAGGTCACCTACCATCTCTATTAGCTCATCATCCTTGTAGGGGTCCCTTTGCACTCCGTGCTCTTCTTCCCACTACATTGGTCACAAAAGCCAAGTTTAGTTCTAGAGAGATTGCAAAGCTAAGTTTAGTTCTACGAGATTGCATGCATCATACTACGACTTACTAAGGATTCGAACTTACCAATTCGTGTCTCCCGTAGCCCTTCATGTTACCGATGAAATTACATACATAATATCCACAATGCATACCCCATGCTTCTGGTCTTGTGTTTCAATTTGCATATGAAAATGTCAAGTACAAGTACGAGAAAACCATGTAATCTAGTGCCAAACTAAGTTGCACTTACCGAGTTTTGTAAGTCAAGTGGGTCCCCATCTCCTGGATTATGTATGCCATCGTAATTTGTGACATATGTCCCGAATGCCCCGTACAAAAGAAACTTAGTATGTAGAATTCAACATCAAAGTGAATCATCTAATGTCAATAGGATTACAAATTTACTTACGTCGCGAGAATCGTGGAAGTCCATATATGTATCGTGGTCAAAATCGAATCACGTACGTATGCCATGTTTCTCCCGAGGCGTAGGCCTATGACTATCCAAAGGGTTAATTGCATGAGTTTTAAATATAGAATAGACACATAAGTTTGTTTACATCGAAATGAGATATACCGAACAATGTTTAAGTATACGGCCGAACTCACACGAAGTGGTATGGTATCCATATTGTTTTGTAGTTTTCGAGATGCTTTATATATACGGCCATCCACGACGCAACCCTCAAGCCCTCCTTTTTATTCTCTTCCAAATGGATCTTCTCTTTCTCCTCAACCGTCACCCCTTCGGCTAAACTCTAGCGCATCCATCTTCCAATTCTTTGGGAAGTTAAAGGTTATCGATGCTGCTAGGTCAGGGTCGATATACCCAGCCTCTAAAGACTTCGTAGCTTTAATGAAGTGAGCTTGCATTCTACAGATCACGCGTAAGTTAGTTACAACAAAAACCAACTAGGTTACATTGAGCTCATATCAAGAGGAAGAGGACTTACAAGCACCAGTATCGACATTGAACCGAGGCAAAACATTTCGCGGACTACTCAAGTCGAAGGAAATGGTAGTAGTTGGGCCTCCAAATGTGCCCTCGAGTATATAGCTTCCACCAATTGCATTTTTGTTTTTGAAACATGCAAAAAGTACCAATCATGGAACCTTTTCATTCCAAGTGGCATCTTTTCGAGATACCGGTTTGGTAGGAAAGGTTTGCCTCTTACATATTCTCTCAGGCAATCCTTGGACCACGTGATCCTTTCCAAATTTGGATACCTCTTTGCAATGTAACATTCAACACAATGTCCTTTTTGTACCGTCACGTACCCCCTCGCTATTTGGAAAATCAACATTATGCTTCTCATAGCCGGGTTTCACGATTAGTGCCTCGACCTTAGTGTAGTCATTCGGGACGGGTTGCCGTGCCGATGTCGCCCTGGAGTTGGAGGATATGCCACACCCGTTGCCACCTCGTCATCACCGTGCCTGTACGACGGCGCGTCAACAGGTGCAACTAGTTGGCCGTTGTATGTGATCGACCGAGGCGGAGGCTGCATTGGAACCTTGGCCGCTTCGAACATCGAGGGCCGCTTATTATAGCCAAGTCTCGAGAGGCTCCATTTGTGTCCGCCGCTCGTAGGACCGCCTGGAGTCTCCGTACCATTTCATTCACCATGGATTGAAGTGTCTCCGGTTTCTCCCATGTTTCTTGTACATCTCCCTCTCCTCATTGAGCTTGAATCCATCCTTCCAGTCGTATGTTTCCTAACCCCCGACACGCCCGTGTGCTCGGGGTTTCCCAAGCCAAGGGTAAGCTCGTCCTCTCTCTAGTAGGAGTGAATGTGCCCTTCTCGCGTCTTCGGCACATTTCATTATCCTTGACACTAAAATTTCAAATCGATTCACTCCTTGCAAAGACCCAATGCTTGGTGCGCCGCCTTAGTTTCGTCACTCGTGTGTTCCCGGCAGCTATGGCATCTTCTTCCTTGCCAAAGATAGCCACCGGGGCCTAGACGAGGGTGGTGTATGTTCTTCTTCGCATTCAGCGGTTCTTTTTCACTTAGGGCCAAAGCTTCCGGCGTAGTCTTGTCGGCCACGAGCAACGCCTTGCATACAGGAGTTATTTTTCCATACTTGTGGTACGGAGTTAACCCCTTTGGATGTACTCGTGTTCAGCTTAGTCTTCCACCGTCGGAAGGACTCTCCCATCGTCTTCATAGCACGTCGCCTACTACTACTAGCTTCTCTTCCGAATCCTAAAATCGAAATTTTTCACTTCCATAGGGAGTCCTTTTCCTCTTCTGATGTCTTTCCAATTAGGGACTCTCAAGGGTTACAATGGTCTTTCATGAGTGCCCCAATCGCATTGCGGTATTTTGATCGAAGGCTTCGGCTTGAGGACCCGCCCTTCTTCCCCGACCTCTTGAATCACATAGATCATTTTGTCACTTGGATATTGGTTTGGCTTCCCGGGCCCTCGTGTCCTCTTTTGTTTGCTAGTCGAGGCCGAGGTTGTGCCCTCGTTGCGGAGCGAGGCCACATTGGTAGTCTGTGCATGTTGCCTCGCCCTCTTGTCCCCTACTCCGTCGTTTTTCGGCAAAACGTGCCGGGCGCCGACGACGTCTTTTCGGAGGTGGGGGAGGAGCCCGTAGGTCAAAGTGTTAGCAGAGGTAAGCAAAACATAGCGTTACCAAACTTTATGATTTACTAAGGGACTTTCATATCCCTACCTCCTCGTCGACCTCGTCGTTTGGATCAAAGTCCTTGTCCAACTCATCCGCCGTTGGCTTATGTCAGGTTCTCTCGGGAAAGGATCCTCGGACTTTCATATGCCGAGATGAGCCATCGTCCCGCTTTAACCTTCATCATCCTCTCCTTCTCCCCCGCTTCTCCCACTTGGTCCTCGGCAAGGTCCTCCCGAGTAAGCATTTGTAGATTCGCGACGCCGCTTGTTCGAATGTCGTATCCAAGCGGAAGGTTGTTTCTGGCCCTCTAGGGCTAGGGTGCTCTTCAGTGGGCTGGATGGGGTTGCATTCCTTGTTGTCCCCGCCATCACGTGATTTGTTCCTAACATAAAGTGTGCTTTAGTATCGCACTAGTAGTAGTAGTCCTAGTAGTCCTAGTAGTAGTAGTAGTAGTAGTAGTAGTAGTAGTAGTAGTAGTAGTAGTAGTAGTAGTAGTAGTAGTAGTAGTAGTAGTAGTAGAAGAAGAAGAAGAAGAGAGGATGAGAGGAAGGAATGGAGAAGTGTGGAGAGGGAAAGGTTTAAAAAGGCCTCGAAAACATGTCTAGCCTCATTTGATCAAGAACTTGGAGCATCAAGGCATCAAAATAGAGAACAGAGAAGAAAAAGGCACTATAACGATGCCAAGTTGCTCACAAGTTCCCGATCATCGCCTCATATTCCATACAAAGAATGGACTTAGACAATCTCATCATCGGCAAAACAATGGAGAAGACAGGAGAGAGAAAAAAACCCTCATCATTGGCATAAGGAAAGTACTCAGAATATAAAAACCCTCATCATTGGCATAAGGAAAGTACTCAGAATATAAAAACCCTCATCATTGGCATAAGGCAAGTGCTCAGTATATAAAAACTCTCATCATTGGCATAAGGCAAGTGCTCAGTATATAAAAACTCTCATCAATGGCATAAACATGAAGAGTGGCATCAATCTGCAATATAAACAGTAGTAGTAGTAGTAGAGAGAGGGGAGAGATGGCAAAAAAAAACAGTAGTAGAGTGGCATATAATAGCCAGCCATATAAAGAGTCAAGTGTAGTAGTAGAGAGTAGTAGTAGTAAGAGGAGTAGTAGTAGAGTCAAGTGTAGTAGTAGAGTAGTAGTAGTAGTAAGAGTAGTAGTAACAGCCAGTAGAGAGTAGTGGTAGTAGTAGAGGAGAGGAGTGGAGGAGAGGAGTAGAGGAGAGGAGGACATTAGTAGTAACAAATGTAGAGAGTAGTAGTAGTAGTAGAGAGGAGAGGAGAGAGAGGAGAGGGAGAGATGGCAAAAAAAACGAATAATTATACCTCATTATACAAAAATTCAGTTAACATCATTGCACATGCCTTATGCCTCGGTTTAAAGTAGCATCAAAATAACATCATTGCACATGCCTTATGCCTCGGGTTCAAAGTAGCATAAAAAAAACATCATTGCACATGCTTATGCCTCGGGTTTAAAGTAGCACCATTACTCACCATATAAACAGCTATAGTAGTAGTAGCCGGCTCCCGAGGTCGCGGAAGGAGAGGCGCACCGAGCTCGCGGAAGGAGAGCGCACGGGAGCGCTTAGTCCGCGCGCGAGGAGGGGGAGGCGGCGGCGACGGCGGTGTGAGAGGGAGAAGGAGGCGCGCAGCTAGGGGAGTTGGCGGTGTGCGGCGGATGCGGGCGGCTAGGGTTCCGGCCCGGTGGTGGCTAGGGTTCCGACGGGGCGAGGGGGAGGAGCGGTGGAGGGCTCGGGAAGGGGAGGAGGTGGAGCGCGCTCCCGGACTTTCGCCGGAAGGGCCGTGCGGAGAGAGCGGCCGCGGCGGCGGCGGCGGTGAATTTTAGCTCGCCCGGACTTAGTCGCTCCCGGCCGCTCGGGCCATATATACTGGAGGCTCCCTTTGTAGGGCGGTTCCCGTAGAACCGCCCTTCAGTTTTTTAATATTTTCATAAAAATACAATAAGAACAGTTTTAAAAATAGGAAAAAAAGTCCAATAATTCTTGAAAAATAAATATATATTAAATTCAAAAAAAAATTTTAGTAAAAAGAAAAATAAACAATTTTGAATTATAAAAAATTGAATTATGGTTTTTTTAAAAAAAATGGCACTTTGACCGTGTTTTTTGGGACCCTAGATGGCCTCGATGCAAAAGTGATGAACAACAAGTTTGATCCACTCATCAAGATACATATTTTCTCCAATGGTCATCTTTTCATCCGGGATGGTTTGGACCACTCAAACTTTAAAACTTCGCTTTTTCACGGCTAGACGCGGATTTCGACCCCTAGGCGGGCCCACCTCGAAAAGTCATGAACATCAAGTTTGATCCACTCGTCAAGACGAACAATTCATACAAAGGTCATTTTTGCATTCGACGAAGCGTTGCGAAAGTGTAGTTCTAAATCCACTCGTCCCGCATGAAGTTTCATTAAGTCTCGTGTGGGATTCAAGAATTTGTGACTAGAGTTTACCAACACTTCCTCAAATACAAAAATGGTCTATCTATGAAATATGTATCTTGATGAGACAAAACTATCTTGTATTCAAAAGTTTTCATTTGAGGTCATTTGGTACCTCGATGGTTGACCAAGTCTCGCCTTGGATTTTGAAACCTGTGAGAAGAGTTTACTAAAACTTTTTCAAATGCAAAATTGTTCTTTACATCCAAGTAGCCCTGTCTCCATCCTTAAAAAGAATTATGAATGTAGATTAAATAATATTAATAACACACTTATTAGTAACATTCCAATAATTCCAAATAGAAATAATTCTTTATTAGAATAGTGCCAAATAATTCCAAATAATGCCAAATAATTCTAAATAGTGCCAAATAATTATTAGTAACACACTTATTAGTAATAGTGCTAATCCAAATAATTCCAAATAGTGCCAAATAATTATTAGTAACACAATTATTACCTACTATTATTAGCAACAATTATTAGCAAGTAAATTTGAAAAACTGCAAAAAGCCATGTTACTCCAAGAGTTTTTCTTTTCACAAGTATAGTAGTAATAAAGCAAACAGGAAGAAGGAATATACTGTATATGTCCAAGGCACAAACAAATCAAACTACAAGCTAGAGCTAGGAAATGTTCAACATACAAGAACAATGGAAGAATATAGAAAAAAATAAAGAATATAGAAAAAATAATCTATCTAGCTAGGCAGCCGTGCCGAACGTGGTAGTTGTGTCCGCCGCGAAAGCTGTCGACGACAACGACAGGTCGGAATCGAGATGGACGAAGGGGGCTGACGGCCAGCGCGGCGATGTCCTCGTCGCCCTCCAGCATCTGCACGACGTAGCTCCTGGACGGCCTGCCCTCCGGCCAGTCCTGCTCGCACCAAAGCGCTGAATCATTTTTGTGAGGATAAATAATTCAGGATTCTAGAAGTAGTACCTAGAAGTACGTACGTAATCTCTCTTGGATCATGGATCGGAGGGTGTTATTCTTAGGCAAATGATTTATTAACAATTGAGGACCGATGACTTGTGCTTCTAGCTACATGCGGCGAAAAACGCTACGGCGTGCTTCAATTTCCGATCTGAATTAATACGTATGTAGTATGTACATACATACTCTAGGTGCCCTGTCGTCGCCACCGATACAACCTTGCTTAGGCTTGCACTCTCCGGTGGACTCTCCGTAATGTGATATTTTTCTATATATTGCCTGTTAAACTTCTTCATGATCACTCGGTCATCTACTACCATTTGCGCTCGCTACCACCTTCCTCTGCCAGCTAGCAATGGCACCTTATTCACGGAGGACTCTCCCAGCAACTGCTGCTATTGTCCTTCTACTTGCCTTAATTGTCACCGGTACGTATTACTCTGTCCGTCCTAAATTGTAGATTGTTTTTGATTTTTTGGATATCTAGAAAAAGCCATGTTAACCAATAATTTGAGACGTGTGTGTAAACCAATGTGATGAGCTATGTGATTTGACCATATTTTCTGTTATCACGCCAACCAATGATGACCTTCTTGGCCGGCCCGCCGGTTGGTTTTTTTATGCATGAAGAGATGTCGCCGGTTGAGGCAGGTCGTGCCCGTTGTAGCCAACTGAGTGATTGGTTTTTTGGGGTGTGCGCCTCTGATTTTGTTTGTGGAGTGATTTGTAGAATGAGAGTGCGCACTTTAGTGGCGGCGCCTGTGATGGCTCTCCTAGTAAATGCTATTGTGTGAGATGGCATCATGCCCACCTTGAGATTGGTATTGCTCCGTCCGATTCAGCAATGATACAATGATCCATGCCTCTCCTACACATGTAATAAAACACTATTACTTGTAGTCCTGCTACTACATATATAATCTGGATAGCTTGCTTGTGTAGTTGCGTTATTACAAAAAAGTTGTGAGACTTGTGGATCCAATAAATATATTTGATTTCCTTTCTTGTGATGCTGAATCGAGAAGCAGTCATCCAAAGGTCTCATGTTTTGCCACAGGCATAACAAGTTGAATTTCATTTTGAAGGTTTTTTTTTTTAAGAAACAAGAGCATCCTATATTAACCATGACTGGGAATCTAAGAGTGCAATCATTGAATATGATATCCTGTGATCCAAGTGAGGTTATAAGCCACTTTCCACCTTAGAGGTTACTATATACGAAGGGAGCACACTCATGAGTTTCCAGATTACGATTTCTATTAATGATAAGAAGAATGAAACTTTGAAAGCTCCAACTAAGCTCATCCACTATACCACAACCCTTAATCAGCGACTGACTTGAAGTTGCTATAAGGGGTGTATAGCGTTGGACGGTCCGTGGCTATAAGCTATAGCGACGGACCCGAGCGGTTGCTATTGAAGCCGTCGTTGTATGTATACAGCGACGGACTTCATCTTTAGCAACGGACCGTCCATCGTCCCAGACTTTAGCAACGGACGGTCTGTTAGTAGTTTTAGCAACGGTCAGTCCATCACAGTAGCAACTTTTAGCAACCGACAGTCCATCGAGATGAATTAAATAGGTAAAAAAATAATTCACATATATTTAAAACTGGACGACATTCATAACCAATACAAAGCTGAATGACACACAAATGGGCACATCGATCATACTCTCATACATCCATATTAAATGAGTAGCTAAGTCATCATCATCCAAAAGTAGCCAACATTCAAGCATGCATATATAGTACGTAGTTGAATACATGATCTAGCTAATTCATCATCATCCAAAAGTGGTCACATTATGACCATCAGGTTTGAATCCACAAACTACCAGATTATAGTCCAAAAGAATTCAAAGATAGCATCTAATTCACCATAAGATGGCATCTAGTCCAAAAGCATTCAAGTTTACTCCCAGCACCCTTCCTGCCAACAAGCTAGCACCGCCTAGCGTTTCTGAGATGTTGCAACACCTTGAGAAGATCTCTGAGAAGAACCAGCAACCCCCTGAGATCTTGGTTGCTGACGGCAGACCTTCACCTGTCACAAGTATCATAGTTGAATGTGTAAATTACTGGAAGGCAAAATGTAAGGCTAAGTCTTATGCTAGAAATCAAGTGTCTCTAGATGTTGTCAAATAAATTGTTAATGTAAGGCTAAGTCTTACATTAGATTCACTAAAGGACAGAAATTGTTAATGTGAGACAAATATTAGTTTCACAAAAGCGTCAATTTCAGCCAGCCACATAATTCTCAGATTCCAGTCCAAATTCATTCATCTCATATCTTTACTCATCCATATCAAAAACAGGAGAATAGAATCAAGTGAACCTTACTCGACTAAATGGCCAGGCAACCGACATGTGTTTAGCATCCCCTAGAGTATTGATGTCAGCATAAGGGCGTGGCACCAATGCATCACGTCGGAAGACAAGATCCACAACAACTTCACAAAATTTTGTTCCAAGAGCCACACCATCTAGTTCATTGTTTGGATTAACTGAAACAACAGTTGCCTTAGCCACTTTTTCATCACTGGACATCGCAAATAGGATGACCTCATTTCCAGCCTGCAGTAGATGATGAACAAATGAGAAATAGATAAATGCTGGTTCAATAGCTATTAAATCACAAGTACAAAATTTGCATGAGATGTTGAGAAGATTACAAGTGCATCACGTGAAAAGTATTGGCCATCATTCCTTGGTGATGTAATATTCATGGCAGGCGAGGCTGCAGGGGCTGCAACTTGCTCCGATTCCTCAACATTCCTGTCTTCCTCTACATACCCATCTTCTCCTCCTTGAAGAGGCTGATTTGCCTCACTAACTTCCTCACTTCTTGGGCTCTACATCAAGCATAGGAAGATTAGATAAGTATATGCTGAAAATTTAGATTTGTAGTATACTAGAACCATGCTGTGAAAAGGCATTTATAAGTAACTTACCATTTGATGTCTTGAGTTAGAACCATGGTGTGAGATTCTTTCGACATTTGCAGACTCTAGCGCCATCCTTTGCTGCTCCCTTTGTTCCATTTCCAAGATTCGTTGTCGTAGCAATAGATTTTCACTTTCAACATCTTTACGGGCCAAAACTTCTACTTGGAGCCTTGTTGATGTGTACCCCTTAACTCCTGGGGTACCAATGGATTGAGGAGTTGGTCCCAGACCCAAACAACGGACTCGCCCCTTTGGCTCCTTTTCTCCACAAACAACAGAAAAAACATCACCTTGCTGGATTGTCTTATCCTTCAGCTCCGGATAGGATTCAGCAACTTCTTTCAGCTCACCCTGGGAAGAATGAATATGTATGTTCATAAATCTTTCATTTGAGATAGTTCATACAAGTACTTCTTTCAACTAATTTATACAAGTCATGATCCACCAACTAATTGATAATTATATAAAAGACCAGATATGATGCAAGTACTAATAGACTAATTAACTGAATGACAAACCAAGTTCACCATTCCACAGTTTCTAAGGTCCTTAAAATGACAGGAAAGATCATGACAAAAACTTACAATTATTGTTGCTGATGCGCTTAAAGGCACTCCATTTTTTCTTGTATGTGTTTTTTTAAAGACTTCATCTCTTCGAGGAGGGCGTCCAAGCTGCTTTCCCTACAAGTTTTTAGTTTGCACAGGTCAAAATGCCCCAAAGATGATCAATTAAACTGAGATGACAATGGTAAGCTTCTATACCAGTTTATGTGCAGCGGAAGCATAGCTCACACTGCCTGATGTATGAAGAAACTTCAGCTTTGCACGATTGGCTTTTCCTCTTGCCGCCAGAGCCTATGATATATAAGAAGTGTATGTATGTTGAATAAAAACAAACCCAACTGCCAAGTAACTGAAAAATAACAGATTCATATCAATTAACCCAGCGGCGCTGGAAGAGGAACTGGTGGCGGCGCTAGCTGGAGTCTCGTACGCAAGACCTTGCTCGTACGTGGGTGGGATGAGTTAGGGTATAGGTTATTGTGGGCCAAAATTACAGCGGGAAGGGCCCAAAATTCGCGCGCGCTTGCAAAATTTCTATAGCGGGAAGGGCCCAAATATGACGTGCGACTGTAAAATTTCTATAGCCACGGACTGTCGGATGTTGTTCTGATGTATAGCAACGGACCGTCCAACGCAAAAGTAAAAAAATTATTGCCACGGACCGTCCATCGCCGTATTTGGTTTTAGCAACCGACCGTCCATCTCTAACCTTTAGCAACCGTAGTCAGTTGCTAATTAATGACTTTTAGCAACTGTAGTCAGTTGCTAATTAAGGGTTGTGGTATAGTGATCCATCAGCTGCATGAAGGGATCAATATCTTATTTAGACTGGGTCACTTCTCCCATAGGTTAATGGGGATTTGGCAATCGATCTGTTGGAGCTATAGTCGCCGCACACCATGTTTCCGCTCTAGTTGTAGGCCATCACAACAGACTAATGCTTTAGCTGCAAGTGGATTCTAACAATACTCTGATCTAGGGGCGGAGCCAGGAAACCATGTTTTCAGATGTTAGGGCGGCAGGGGGTGCGATAGTGTTCATTTTTCAAAAATCATTTCAATTTCAAAAAATAAGTGGAGATTTCAACTCGGGGGGGGGGGGGCCGAGCCCCTGCTGGTCCTCCTTATCTCTGCCCTTGCTCAGAACACCTCGCGCTACCTGCAAATGCCTTTCCTTCATGATCATGGAGCACTACATCAAAGGCTTACCGATTCCAGGGATAGAACGTGACATCGACATTACCTTTGATCCATCCAGGGACCTAGATGTTGTCAGGAATTACCTAGCGATGCGTCCTTGTTGGTATATTTAAGACTTACACGGATATCGCTGTATCTTTCACCCATGTTATTCTAATTATCGTATCTACAGGAAATACATGAGATTAATTACAATCAAACTTAACCAGGGGTAGCAACAAGGCTAAAGACTAACACGAGCTGGTAGCAACAAGGCTAAGGACAAGCAGGAGCATAGAAAGGACTACTAAAGTTCTCTAATTCTAGCTTGGACAAGCTATGTTTTTTATAAAATTATTAAAAAACAATTTATTACTGAAATTTTGTTTCGCGATGTTTGACTTGACTTCGCCGGAAATAAATTTGACAAATTACAATAAGCCGTGTTACTCCGAGGATCTTTCTTTCCGGAAAGCAGTACTAATAAACCAAACAAGTAGAAGGAAAATTGTCAAAAAAAAAAATGTAGAAGGAATATACTGTATACGTGCAAAGGCAAAAACAAATCGAATTGCAAGCGAGTAAATATTTATACAAAAAGGAAAAGAGGAAGTTAAAAAAAACAAACAAACTAGCCTAACGTTGCGGTTGTGTCCGTGGTGAAAGTTCGCGACGACAACAGGTCGGAATCCAGATGGGCGAAGGGGCTGACGGCCGGCGCGGCGACGTCCTCGTCGCCCTCCAGCATCCGCACGACGCCACTCATCGACGGCCTGTCTTCCGGCCGGTATTGCACGCACCACAGCGCCACCGCGCACAGCCGCTCCACCTTCTTCCTCCTCTCCTTGCCGTCCGACGCCCTGTCGTCGTCGTCGGCCACCAGAGCCCGCGCCACGAGCGCCTCCATCTCCCCGCGCTCCAGCCGCTGCCACACCCACCGCGGGTACCACCGCTCGGCGCTCTCGGCGTCGACGTCGACGTAGTTCCTCCGGCGGCCCAGGATCTCGAACAGCAACATGCCGTAGCTGTACACGTCGCACTTGTGCGTGGCCGGCGCCGCCATCCAGAGCTCCGGCGCGGCGTAACCCGGCGTGCCGCGCCCGCCGCCGCCGGTCAGCGTCACGTGCGTCCGCTCCCGCTCGCACAGCCTCGCCAGCCCGAAGTCGGCCACCTTGGGGCGGAAGGCCTCGTCGAGGAGCACGTTGCCGGGCTTGATGTCATAGTGGATGATCCGCCGTTCGCAGTCGTCGTGCAGGTACCGCACGTCCTTCGCCGTGCCGACGGCGACGTCGTAGAGCTTATCGAACCCCAGCTTCTGGTCGCCGTTGTCGCCGCCGTCATGGAAGAGGTGGCGGTCAAGCGAGCCGTTGGGCATGAACTCGTAGACGAGCGCCTTGACGTCGGCGTCGAAGCAGAAGCCGTAGAGGCGGACGAGGTTGACGTGCGACGTCCGACCGATGGTGCCGATCTCCGCCATGAACTGCTCCTCGGCGCGCCGGCCCATGTGGCTGCCGAGGACCTTCACGGCCACTGGCAGGCTGCTTCGACCATCACCGGCGAGCTGCTGGATCTGGCCTCGGTACACCACCCCGAAGCCACCGGCGCCGAGCCTCTCGGAGTAGTTGCCGGTGAATTCCTGCAGCTGGGACGAGCTGAACCTCACCGGCCGGTCCTTGACCACGTCCACAGTGCCGCCATAGCCACTGCTGCTGCTTTGCTTGCCGCCACCGCTTCCCACTGGTGGTGCCGGTACTGCTGCTGTGCTCCGCGTCGTCGTCTCCACCAGCGGCAGCACCGGAAGGTCGTCGCCGCCGTACTTGCGGATCATGCGCAGCTTGCAGCACTTGTAGATGAGCACGGACACCACGATGATCACGATCCCGCCCGTGATCACGGACACTGGAAATTGCAAACGGCATGAATGGTTACCGATCAATCAACAAGACAGTAAGCAATTTCGGTCGGACAAACTTGGTTGACCAAGAATCAAACAGTCCATAGATAGATGAACTGATGAACTTGTATGCATACCAATGGCTATTGCGATGTTCCCGCCTGTTATTACATCCGACGACGACATATCGATCCGAAGTTCCGAACTGGTATTTTTGCCCAGGCAAATAACACAAGTAGTGCTTATGAGATCATTTACGGGACCTTTGACAAATTAAACTGTTACCTAACGATGTTAAGTGGTGACAGGGTACAACGGTTGCCGGTCACACTTTGCCATAGAAAAAGGCGGCACTTGTGACTAAAAGGCAACGCTACATATATATTCATAGTACGTATATACTGCACAAAATGCATCTAGAGAGTCTCCGATATACACATGGAGTCACGCGGACGGCCGGACGACGTGTATAATTATAGCTTACAAATTTGTTCCACCTACTACATTATTTTTTTTTTTGAAAGGGACTGGAGGGGTTTGCACCCCTGCAGCAAACTTAAATTAAAACAGAACAGTTAGAACAAGTCTTACACTGAAAGAAAGAAAGAGAGGAAAAAGCTAAAGCTAAAGGGGTTGGAGGAGAACGGAGTCACACAGGACTGCCTTCAGGATACAAAGAAATTAAGGAAGAAAAGCAGCAACAGGACTGCTATCCTTCCACCCAGAACAACAATTAAAGAGAGTCTAACCATTGCTCTAAAAGAGGTAAGTGACTTCTTTTCGCCCTGATTACCAGAAGCTTGAACTCCTCTTTGAAGTATCTGAAAGCTGACGAGATCGATGGATTGACAAACCTGAATATGCAATCATTTCTTGATTTCCAGATTGCCCATGCCATTAGAATTATTATGTCCATGAAGAAGGGGACCCCAAGCTGATCCTTGGAACTCTGAAGATTGAAAAATGGATCTGCTGTCTGATCGATCTGGACATTTATCTTTGCCCAACATTGCTCTGCAAAGGGCATCCCAGAAAAAGGTGTTGTGATGACTCTTCAGTTGTACCATTGCATAGAACACAAGTGTAATCTGGCAGCACCATATTTTTCCTTTTTAATAATTCTCTTGTACTTATTCTGTCCTTGAGCACAAGCCAAAAGAAAACTTTGTGCTTGCTCTGACAAGATGATGCCCATAGCCATCTGTATGCAGGATGTACCACCTGTGAACCTTTGAGCTGTTTGTAAGCCCTTTTGACAGTAAACTTCTCAGAGTTCCAAATAAAGGTCCACTTGTCTTTGCTCTCAGTAAAGTTTTGTTGTTGTAGCAAAACTTGCAAAGATAACATTTGAGTGTAAGCCTGTTGGGACAGAGGTAAATTGAAAAGCTCATGGACTCTATCCTGCCTTCTTGCTTTGTCCAGAGTTATCTTCTTATTTTTAGCAAAAGACCCTAGCTCCGGGAATTTGTCAATTAAGAGCTCCTCATTCCAAAGATCATGCCAGAGGAGGCAAGTGACACCATCTCCAGCAGTTGGCCTGGCCATTCCTTTGAACTTGTGTAACAGTTTGAGCAGGTCTCTCCACCGGAAGGACCCCTTCTTTTGATTGCTTGGTAGAGCTCCTGCACTACAATATTTTTCCCACACTAGTGAGACCCAAGATATGTTTTCTCTATTAAAAAATTTGGCTAGGTGTTTTAGTAAAAGTGCTTCATTCTGGGTCTGAATGTCAAGAACACCTAGGCCACCATTTGCTTTGTCTGTGCACACCATGGGCCAAGCTGCCTTTGGTTTTTGCTTTGCATTGATGTCAGCTCCCCTCCAAAAGCACAATTTTCTGAATTTGTCAATCTGTTCCACCACAATCTTTTTCAAAAGGAAAGTGCTCATGCAATAATTGGGCATAGCTGTCAGTACAGAGTTGGTCACCTCCAGTCTTCCAGCCTGGTTTAACATGATGGAAGTTGCAGCAAGTCTTCTTTCACACTTATTTACCAGGGGTGAGAAATCAATTGCTCTTGGCTTGGAAAGACTTAAGGGCAACCCTAAGTAGGTGAAGGGAAGACTGCCAACCTGACAATTGAAGGTTCTTGCTAGATGTTGTATCTTTTCCTCACTTGTGTTGATGGGAACCATCATTGACTTGTGAAAATTGACCATTAGCCCAGTTGATTGACCAAAAGTGTTCAGCAGAGCCTTCAGAGCCACCAATTGTCTGCTGCAGGCTTCCATTATTAGCAAGGTATCATCAGCATACTGGATGATTGGAAAGTCATCAGTGTATGTCAGTGGTATAGGAGTCCTCAGAATTTCCCTGTTCTTTGCTTCATTTACAATTGACTGCAGTAAATCTGCTGCTAAAACAAATAAAAGTGGTGACAAGGGATCCCCTTGTCTCACACCACTTTTACAACTGAATCTTTTGCCAATGGTTCCATTTAGCAGTACTGCTGAAGTTCCAGAGCTGAGGATGCTCTTTATCCACTGTGTCCATCTGTCTACAAAACCTTTTGCTTTTAAAACTTGAATGATTGCATTATGCTCTAGCTTGTCAAAGGCCTTCTCAAAATCTAGCTTTAGAATGATGAGTTCCTTTCTGGATTTATGGCAGTTATAAATAAACTCTAATGCCCATGCCAAGCAATCTTGAATTGTTCTTGTTTTTATGAACCCATATTGGTTCTGATGAACTAGGCCCTTTATCCTTTGTTGTAATCTGTTTGCTAGCAGCTTGGTCAGCAATTTGACTGAGGAGTTAAGTAAGGAAATAGGTCTGTAATCGGAAACCGTTGTTGGACTGTCCTTTTTGGGCACAAGAACAATATATGAGTTGTTTATACTTTGTAAGCAAATCTGGTTGTTTTGGAACTCCTTGCACAGCCTGATGAAATCAGAGGCTATTAGTGGCCAACAGGCTTTTAAGAATTCATTTGAGAAGCCATCTGGACCTGGCGACTTGTTATTTGGCAGTGATCTGACTACCTCCTCAATCTCTTGATTTGTGAAGGGTAGTTCTAACAGTTCCAGGTTGTCAGCCGGCTGAATGAGTTGGTCTAGATCAAATATTATGTGCTGGTGCTCAGAGATGCCCAACCTTTGTCTGAAAGCTGTCCATAACATTTCAGCTTTTTGCTGATGGCCAAACTGTGGGTTTCCTTGACTATCCTGGAGGCAAGTTATCTTGTTACCCCTGTGCCTGATAGTTGCATGTGCATGAAAAAAATCTTGTGGCAGCATCCCCTTGTTTCACCCATTTTACTTTACTTCTTTGGACCCAATAAGTCTTCTCGCTTTTTAGTAAAAAGATTAGCTTATCAACCACTAACTTTTTGAAATTCCACTCCTGCAAGGAGAGATCTCTGAACATTTCGAGTCTCTAGAAAGTGCAATACCAACTTCAGTCTATCTATTGCCAAGGCTAACTTGGGAAGTGTTTTTTTCCAAACCTTCAGCTGCTTTCTCAGATTTTTGAATTTTGCTGAAATGGATTTGGCAGGATCTAGAAAATTTTCATCTGCCTTCCATCCATTGACCACCACTTGCACAAAGTCCTCATTGTCCAGCCAGGTGATTCTCAAACCTGAACATCTGTGATTTGGGAATGCAAGAGTCAATTTCAATAACACAAGGCCAATGGTCAGAAGTTTCCATGACCAAGGTTTTGACTGCTGTGTTTGGGTATTTTTCAGTCCAGGAGTTGGAGGTGAAAAACCAGTCCAATCTCTCCAACAGGGGGGGGGGGAACTGCTTCTTGGTCCAAGTATACTTTCTCCCATGAAGTGGAAGCTCAATTAGGCCTAGTCTCAATTGCTTCATTGAACATAAACATTTCGGTGAAATCTGCCCCATCTCTATTTCTATCTTCTGGCTTCCTGATTAGATTAAAGTCTCCCACCACTAACCACTCCATTTCTGCCCGGGCATGTCAATGTCTCACGAACCATTCGAATTCCCTCTTGCCTTGTGGTGTACAAGGGGCATACACTGATGTCGAACCCATGATTCATTGTTTAACTTAGAGGTTAACTGCACTTTGAGATGGCATACTGGTTTGTGAACAGCAAGTTCCCAATAAAAGCACTGCTTTTCCAGGCTATGAGAATCCCTCCTGATGCCCCCACAGAGGGCAGAAACTTAAAAGAGTCAAAATCAGGTGGACAGAACTTTCTGATGCAGTTGATGTCAAAGAACTCCTTCTTGGTTTCCTGAAGGCAAATGATTTCACTTTGGCTCTCAACAATTTTGTTTCTGATTGAAATACACTTTGTTTCACAGTTTAGACCTCTCACGTTCCAATCAAGAACCTTCCAGGATCTAGTGTTTGCCATTGGGAAACTTGGGAGTTGTTGCGGTTAATCGGTTAAAGGTGCAAGCTACGAGCTGCACCCCAAACATGAAACCCCTGGATTGTCAAGAAAGTGCCCGAGAAGCGAAAGCAAGGCACAAAGCATACAAAACACACCAATTAAACAACTGAATTAAAACCCTGCTGGGCTTATGAAAGCCCATTAAAGTAACAAGACCCTTTAACATACAGCAAGTTCGATAAACGACCGGGGTACCAACGAAGAAAATAAAGCAGTAGTACAACCAAAGCACAAACACCGACCACTAAGAACTGAACACCTAAACAAAAGCAAAGAGCAGAAGACAGCTTCTTTCATTCGGGTGTAAGGGTCTTTATCCCTCCTGCTGGGCTTCATCTTCACCTTCTTCTTCAGTCAACTCTTTCTCCTCCTGATTGGCCTTCTTGCTCCGTTTGCCAACTGGCTTCGGTTTGTTCTTCCCTGACAGGGCTTTTGCATCAACTTCACTCTCATTGAAGTCACACAACTCAGTTCCAATTTTACTCAAAGAAGCTGCAGATAAGGTTGGGACAACAGTCATGCATGAGGGGCAATTTTTGTTGCATGAGGTCTTGAAACCTTTAGCATTTTCTCTGATTCTAGTACTCCTCCTCACTGCTGAGTCAACAATGGATGTCGAAGTTTTCCCCTTTCTACCTCTCTTCTTGCTGGGTGGAGATGCCTGTGCATCGGCTTCAGTCAAGGCTGTCTCAATGTTTTCAGCCATCGACGGTGGGTCAGCTAGCTTGTCACAAGTACGGCCAGTAGCAGAGCTCTTGTTCAATCCTACAGGGCTGAGCCCATCTTGGCCCATTTCGAGGCACTATGGTAGGCCACTGTTGATCAGCTGCTTGATCCAGGAGTGTTGGGCCGGGGACTGAATAAGAGTTTTTAGGAACCCGGCCCATTCAGTAGGAACAGCAATGAACTCACTGTCCACTTGGTTGGCCTGGAAATTTGAAGCTGGAAGTTTTGGCGCCAAGGAGCAACCAGGCAGGGCAGGTGAGTTGAAGAAGAAAGTTCTCACCATCCCTATCTGGATATTTTCCTGCATCACCAGCCCATTGTTGCTTTGCTGCCCTCCCTCGATCTCCACTTGCTGCTCACCCCTGTCCTCCAGTCCTCTCTGGATTTCCTGAAGCTCCAGGTGCTGGTCAACTATAGTTTGCTGCCTCATCGAGTTGTTCTCGCTATTAGAGATAACCATACTTGGTCCTCCAACAAGTCCCTGCTTGTCTGCAAGTTCTGTGCTCATTAAACCTCCCTGATCCTGACCCATTCCTGCCTGTCGAAATGCTTGGTTCTGATCCTGCTATCCCTCTTCAGGTTGTGCTTGAACCTCAGGTGCCTGTTCATGGTGATCCTGCTGTATCTGATCAAACTGGTCACCAACTGCCTCCTCTTCTGGCTGGTTCAGTAGCAGATTTTCTTGAACAGGGAGAGCCTCATGCTCCTCCCCAACAACTTCTTGCTCAGGCACCTCTCCAACAACTTCTTGCTCAGGCAAAATGTTCAAGTCCCCATTCTGCTGCACTAGTTCATCAGCATCCATCAGCACCTCATCATGGTCCTGCTGTGCCTGCTCAAACTGCTGTCCAACTGCCTCCTGTTCTAGCTGGTTCAGTGCTAAATTAACTTGAACAGGAGGGGCTTCAAACTCCTCCCCAACAGCCTCTTGCTCAACGCCAATCTGTTGGGCTATTTCATCATCATCCATCATCACCTCTTCCTGAACCTGCAACACCGGGAAGTGGGCAGGCATCTGCAGATCTGGATCAGGCAGTACCAAGAAATGAGGTTGATGTATCTGAGGTTGTTCAGGTTGTGCAATTTGCAGAATGAGTTCCTGCTGCTCTCCATTCTGTGGGTCAATAACCACCTCCATTGGATCATCAACAACCGGGGCTTCATTAAGGTCTTGATGTACTGCAATGGGAGCTGCATTGAGGTCTAACTGAAACTGATTGTTGGGCTGCTGTGGCCATTCTCCCCAACCAGGTGGGTCTTGCTGATCCTGTTGTAAGTTCAGATCATTGTTGCCGATCTGCTGTTCATCCACCCCCTGATCATCAGCATGTTCTGGCACTGGCAATAGCACATGTTGACCAAGGCCAAAAAAATCAAACAACATTGGCCCTCCATCTTCAGGTAACTGAGGTACAGGTTCCTCATCAGGAGCCTGTTGTCCAAGGTTTTCCTGCTGTAAAATCTCACATTGGATCGACCAGGACTGTCCATTCATACCAGGGCTATCAGTGAAGACTGAGAAATGTGGGATGTCCTCCAGATCAACAACCCTTGCCTTGATGATTAACCTAGTGACCACCACAGTTTCAATGACTGTGGTCTCTTTGTACCAAGAAATAAGCCTAGCAAAAGGACCTAGAGCTGCATCTATAAACTCATCTTCCCAATAATCTGCAGGCAATCCTAACATCATGATCCAACACTCATGATTAAAGATCAGATTTCTCTAATTTCTGCCTTTATCATGCGGGACAAAGTTAAAAAAGGATCCTTCATACAGATGTGGACTGCCTATGACCATCCTATCCCGATCATAATCAGTAACAAAGCGGACATAAGCCTGGCCAAGATGACAACGCTGAACCTCCATAACTCTAGCCCTTCTACTAGCACAACACTCTCTGATCACTTCTTCCACAGTGGGGAAATGCAGTACATTACCCGGAATTGGCTGGATAGTGACGATGGCGAGGTTCTCATTTCGCAGCCGCGGACGTCTTGGTGCCATTGTTCTCACCATCACTGGCCTGTTGGGGATGTCGATGATGTTCATCCCCGGTGGCTTGAACGGATTTGGGTCCGCTCTTTGATACGCCATGGCTAGGTCGATGGGGGTTGAGGAGAGGGTGGTGTTGTTGCCTGTGACTGGAGGTGCTTGGTGTTCTTGGGGATGGGAGTGGGGTTTTCTTGAAGTGGAGCAGTGCCCCGCAATGGGAGTGGCGCCCGAAGAAGGCTGCAGGTCCTCCCCCAACTCTCCAGCTTCCAAATGAAACGCTGACATGTGGGGCTCAGCCAGAGTTGGCCCACCGGTCATACTCTGGTTTGGGTCCTGCCGGAGAGTGCTGCTTCTCATTGGCTCAGCTTGCGGCGCACAGCGAGAGGTGGAAGCCACCGCCCCGGCCCAAACCCCATGATCATGTGGGCTGCTAGACGGCCCAGTCAAAAAAGGATCCACTCGGCTGCCAAATCCTTCTCCATTTAATTGTGGCAGTGATTATTTTACTCGAGTGAGTCAATAGTCAAAGTCAAACATGGACAAGCTACCTCGGTCCCAAAATAAAATAATAAATAACTCTTCATTTCCTGACAAATCAAACAGCATATCAAATTTAACTAAGCACTACAGGGGAGTAACAGGGAGAGAGGCAACAGAGTTAAGATACAAAGAAAGAGACAAAAAAGATATCATCTCTAGAAATGAAGATTTGTCATTTGTAACCTGTGAACCTCTTTTTTTATTAATGCATTTCACTGGAGGGGCCTCGGCACCTCTAGATTCGTCAAAAAAAAATTAACTAAGCCCTAAATGTGTTTTCATAATAAATATATCGATCAGTTTCGAACGATATTAAATTTAAGGTCATTTAGTGTCTTATTTTTAATAAATAGAGTTAAATTTCAATTTATTTGAGAAACAATATTTACAATTTTTTATGCACAGAGTTGTGACCAACGACTAAACGACTCGAAACATTGGTCGCTTGCAGAATTGGCACGGATTTAATTGAGAAACAAATATTTACAATTTTTTGATGCAGGGAGTTGTGTGATGAACAACAAAACGACTCGTAACATTGGCCGTTTGCAGATTTGGCACCGTGTACATTTGTAAACACAGATGGACCCATGTGTCATCCACCTGAGTGGCAACATAATAAAAATTGTTAATGTTTGAAGTTCTAAATATCCAATTTTCTCTCGGGAAAATGTTGACGCTTGTGAGGTAACAACTGATCTGCATTCGCTGCTCCAGGCCGACTCTCCGGTCGCGGTAATGCCTTGCTCTCTCAGCACGGTCTGACTGTTTTGCATCTATGCATCAGAGTACGCGTCAGTCGCCTACCCCAGTGATGCACGTGACAATTTCTACCCAGTTTTTCGCAACGCTGTACAGACTGTTCCTCCGCTACCATGGGCGGACCCAGCACCCGGCTAGCACGAACTACTTCATCAGTGGAGCTATAGTCTTTTTAAAAATAATCATTTGGCAAAATATCACACATAGATCTTCATAAAAATACTCTCACTTACAGAACCCTACAGGTCCACCTGGCCGAGAATCCGGCGCCTGGCTCGTCCCCAGCATTTCCTCGTCAACCACCGGCCGCTCGGTGACCACGGAGCTCACCTCCTCCTCCCCTTTCTCCTTATGCTCCTCCTCACATCAGATCTATCGTTTGATCGCTGCCCAGCTTCGAAGATGCCTTCGGTTATTTCTGGCCACTTTGGGTTCTGGCCTTTACACCAGAATTTGCTAACGGCTTTGTTGACACCAAGATTGCTCCCGGCGCCTACACACCACAAGTGGGCCTTGGACACCCTCGAGGTAGCCTTAAGGGACCTGCAAACGGGAAACTTGAAGGGTTCTCCTCAAGGTTTGTTTTTGCTTTGGCTTGCCTATGAAGTTCTGGTGGCCAAAAACCTTAAACTCTGAACATATGTCCAAACCATAGTAAAATTCAGCTTAATTATAGAGGCGGCGCAATTTGCCTCCGGAAAACGTGCACCATGAGGAGGGTAAGGTTTACCAAATGAGGAACGTGATGGACGAGACGGCGTCAGATGACAGCCCAGAGGAGAAGCCACAATATTTTAGTTCCAACCCACCTAAAAAGTCTGCAAGAGCATGATTTTGAAGGCTTCCTAAGTGAAACCACTTTGTTTTACCCCGTTTAGCAGAAAATGGGTCTAAGTGGCTCTAAAGCCAAAAAAGTGACAAGATTCTAACATTGGGGATGCCTATTAGGGGCTACACCCATATTGTACGCTCACATGTGCCCTTAAAAGGAGTTAGGGAGAGCCTAATCATGCCTGCTGTGGTCACTGCTCGTTGCTCAGGGGCTCGCTAGGGCCCTAGATCACCGAGTGATAGAAACCTGAACCCGACTATAACTTAGGCCCATGCCAGCGCTTGGATGACGAAACAAACCTCACGAGCGATGAGCAACCTGCTAGGGATCTGAAGTTTGGCGGGTACAGAGTTCCATGTGGTTTCCCCTTTCATTGGACGCGAGGCTCTATTCATTACTTCTTTGATTAGGTCATGCAACTGGCATGACATAACAGGACAAGGGACTTCGCCAACTCCAAGGGCAATTTACTCATTTGCTCCTCGGGCGTGGGGTCTTTCACAACCTAAGAATCCTCAAAAAGGATCACCCGAGGGAGGCCATGTCACAACAGACAACCCTAACAGTCAAAAGCTAGGTAGTGACAATGATATAGCACCGTTAGGCAACATGTGCAGCTCCATCTAACCCTCCCTAATCATGTGGAAATATTGTGCTTATCATATTTCAAATTTATTGGGGTTGGTAAATAAAAAGCACTAATGACACATATATGTAGTATTGAGACTGGGTGTATCAATAAATCAGTAGCCAGGTGGTTATAGGTTGATGACAGGTCGTGATGATAGATAGGCATGTGACTAAGCTTAAGGGTGTATTAATAAATGAGTAGTAGGTGGAATTTGTCGGGTACCTAGATTAGGGGGTCCTAAACCAGGTAGATTAAAGGTGGGCGGAATGTCTTTACTCCCCTCTAAAAAACTGATCCCCCTTATACTGGGCCGGCCCACTATCAGGCCCACAGAGCCTCAGAACCTTCTAACTCGAGCAGTGGCCGCTCACCCGCTCGAGAGAGAAGTACGGAAACCGCTCGAGCGAGCGATCGCTCGAGACGGTGACGTAAACCGCTCGAGCAAGCGACCGCTCGAGCGGGGACGGAGAACGCTCGAGCGGGCAGCCACTCGAGTCTGCCTGCAATAATTGCCTACCCATAGCACGCACGTGGCTACAGGGCTCGAACAGCGCCAGAGTACACTGACACCGCCTAACTCCATGGCTACAGGGCCCGCAATAGTGGAGCGTACGCTGGTCATTTCCACCATTACGCAGCCCATGCCCCGGATTCGAGGATGGCAGACGCCACTATTAAGCCATGCCTTGTACTGTGCCACGTGCGGCACCCCTTCAAGCGCCGTTGTCAACTCTCCGTACCACCTAATCCACTGCTCAGTCCCATCGCACGTGACGTCGACCCTTCGAGCCGGCCTCCAGGCGCTCGAGGAAGTGATGGCGGACGCGATTGGCGTACGGAGCAAGCAGTGACCAATCCATCCCTCCTCGACGGCCATCCTGCGGGGTTCCCGGGCAGGCCATCATCGCCCACTCCTCCATTTCGTCAGCCCTCGTCAGGCAAGGACGAGCAGGCCATCAACAGCCATGATGCTACAGGCTCGAACCGAACCAAAGGGAGCGTCTACAGTCTCGACGACTCGACATGGCGCCCGTACCTCGACGTCACGCCCACGACAGCCCTAACCACCGTGTAACCCTGACACTCCCCTTAGCCTATAAAAGGGGACGCCAGGGCCTTGTATAGGGCAAGGCTTTTCACGCACACACGTTCCCACATTTTCACACACTCATTCATGGCTAAGTCCCGCTTGTATTCACCCCTGTACAAGTACTTCGGTGCAAGATAATACAAGTCTCCCCTCACTGCTGGACGTAGGGCACCCTTTGCCCGAACCAGGATAAACATTTGTGTTCTTCTTGCATTACCATCCGGATTAGGGAGCACGCATAGAAATTTACTCGTTGGTGTGATACCCCCTGGGGTACGAAACACCGACAGTTGGCGCGCCAGGTAGGGGTACTGCGTGTTTCGCCCGATTCCCGCCATTTTTCCGGATGGCATCACCCACTTCCTCGCTTCCGTTCGCCACGGTGATCTGGTTTGGGAGCTTAGAGTTCGTGTCGCCCGGCCCCGGCCACGACATGGCTCTGCTCTCGATCGGTGAACCAGGAGGGGGACGCTCGACACCCCCACGCGTTGGTGGAGTCGCGCGCCGACCGCGCCACCATGGCTCACCGCCACGTCGCCGACGCCACCAGCACCAGCGTCATCACCAGCAGGCACAGGGCCTCGAGCACCCCGCCAACGTGCCCTCCCAGCCAGGCGCCACGACGCACCCAGCAGGGGTGCCAAGTGTGCGACAGGGAGTGGCACGTGGGCAGGGAACTCTCGACGAGGACCCTGGCTTCACATTCGCCATGCGTTCGCCGAGAGAGCCCGGTGTGGCACCTCGAGCGCGCACGCGGTCGACGTCGCCTAACCTCTTACCACACGGACTCTATCGAGCCCGTCGCAGGCTCCCATTTGGGCTCACCAATGCCGCCGCCACGTATGCCAACGGGATCCAGTCAGCGATGGAGCCGCAGGAGGAGACCCCTGGCCCCCTCTTGTGTGCCGCCATGAACTCGGAAAACGTGTGGCCGGCATCAGTGGACCGCGGGTTTGATAGAGCGCCTGGCTCGCAACGTCGCACCACGGTCGGAAACATGCGCCGCTGGATCGAGGAGGAGAGTACGGGAAGGCCCTGGACTCCGTCCGGCACTGACCCCGACTCCGATGACTCGGATTCAAGGTGCTATGACCCGGCTCGCGAGTGTTTCCGTCTCGAGAACGACGTTCCGTCGGACGATGAGACTAGGGACGACGCCGCGGCAGCCGCTGCGGCGGCCAGCCGCCCCGTCGGAACTCCGGTCCTCGGGACACCAGCGGCTGGAGCCTTGCAGGTAGTTCCTTCCCGTGAGGAACGACCACAAGGACACGCCAACCCACGACCTGAAGAGGACGCACGGGCCGCACAATGGGCTCAAATCCGGGAGATCGAGGCTAAGATGGACGCCGAGCGCGCAAACTTGGAGTTGCTCAAGCGAACCCTTGAGCAAAACCAACCCCCCCCCCCCCCCGCCTCGAGCTCTTGGCGCTCGAGGGAAGGCGCGGGGTGTCTTCGACCGCATCATCAACGACGGATGGCCGGAAGCGCTGGTCGAGCCAGCCCATTTCCCTCGAGCAAGCCAAAATGTCCTTGCGGCAGCCATGTTGCTGCGGGACATGCCTGCACCCTCGAATCCGCACGCGCTACGAATACGGGATGAGGTCCAGGGGCTCCTCCAAGTCGCGGCCGTTCAGCAGGCCGAGAGCTCGGCCTCAAGACAGCGAGAGGCGGCCCTAGAACAACCACGGCACGAGCGAGAGGGCTCGGTCCACCAAGAGGCACCCCCTCAAGATGGTAGGGCCCCCGCCCGTGACCGCATCCTCGACAACCGTGAGCCTCAAGACGCGCGTCATGACATCAACGACAATCGACGGCGCAAGGCCGCGGGGGCTCAGGACCGTGGCTACAATGCCCATCGAGGGCGCTACGACGGCGACGAGGACCGGCGGGCTCCGAGCCGCCGGGCCCGCGAGTCTTCGGTCGAGCTATCCGGAGCACGCCGTTGCCCAACCCGTTTCGACCTCCCACGAGCTTGGCTAAGTACAACGGGAAACCAAGCCGGAACTCGGCTCGCTGATTTCCGGGCGGCTCGCCCGGGAGGAGCTCGAGAGGATAAGGCAATCATACGCCAACTCCCCCCTCCCACCGCCCGCCGAGGAACTTCCCCAAATCGGCTCGAGGAACCGATTCCGGATTTTCGAGGGGAACTTCAAGGGCACCTATATCCGACCAGGCAACTCGTGGGATCTCCGCAACTGCAAGCAAAATACCATGGAGTCTCTCCGGGACTTTGCTCGACGTTTCTCCAAGCTGCGCACCGAGCTGCCACACATTCCAGATCACGACGTCATCCTGGCGTTCGTCTCAGGCACCACTTGCAAAGAGCTCGTGCGGGAGCTCGGGCGCAATCGCCCAAAGACGGTGAACGAGCTCATGGACGTCGTCGCCGACTACGCTGCCGGCGACGAGGCCGTGGGGGCCTTCTTTGGTGGGGCTGGGAACAAGCCCGCGCCGTCCCCGGGAGGCGGTGAGGGCTCGAGCAAGGCCCAGAAGAAGAACGGGAAGAAGAAGAAGGGCAACCAACAAGGCAAACGCGTGGTTGCGGAAGAAGAGGTGGCCGCAGCTGACCGCAAGAAGCCTCGACCCCCTCTAGATGGGGCCGTTTTCGAAAAGATATTGAAGCAGCCCTGCCCGTACCACAAGGAGCTGGTCAAGGACAACCTCGAGGACTGCCGAATGCTTCGAGGCTACTTCAAGAAGTTCGGTATTGACAAGGACGATGACAAGAAGGACAAAAGTGGCAACGACCAGGGCAACAACGACAACGACAATGGGTACCCGCCCATTGCCGACTGCTATATGATATACGGCGGCCCTACAACTCAGATGTCACGTCGAGAAAGGAAGAACGAGCGCCGGGAGATCTTCTCCGTGAAGCCCACCGCGCCTCGATTTCTCGACTGGTCGGATGCTCCCATCACGTTCGACCGTGATGATCATCCAGAGCACGTCACCAACCCCGGCGCGTATCCTCTTGTCGTCGACCCGATCATCCTCAACGCTCGCTTCACCAAGGTCCTCATGGACGGAGGCAGCAGCCTCAATATCATATACATGGAGACGCTCACGCTGCTCGGCATCACGAGGGCGCATCTCAAGCCGAGCGCCGGGGGTTTCCACGGAGTCGTCCCCGGCAAGAAGGCGCTCACGATCGGCCGCATCGACCTCCCCGTCTATTTTGGCACGCGTTCGAATTTTCGTCGAGAGGTCCTCACTTTCGACGTACCTGGTTTCGAGGGGACCTATCATGCCATCCTGGGCCGCCCGTGCTACGCCCAGTTCATGGCAATCCCCAACTATGCATACCTCAAACTCAAGATGCCGGGGCCCAAGGGGATCATCACCGTCGACTCCACGTACGAGCACGCATACTGCTGCGACGTGGAATGTGTTGAATATGGGGAGTCCTTGGCCGCATACAAGGAGCTAGCCAAGACGCTCGACTGCCTAGCAGCCGAGACCGCCGCACCAGCGCCAAAACGACAAGCCGGCAACTTCGAGCCCGCCGAGGACACCAAGAAAATCCCGCTCGATCCGAGCTCCTCAGACGAGAGGACGCTGATCATCAGCGCCTCCCTCGACATCGCATAGGAAGCAGTGCTCGTCGACTTTCTCCGCGCAAACGCTGATATGTTTGCGTGGAGTCCCTCGGATATGCCTGGCATACCGAGGGATGTCGCCGAGCACGCCTTGGAGATCCGTCCCGGTTCGAGACCTGTCAAGAAATGCCTACGCCGCTTCGACGAGGAGAAGCGCAGGATCATCCGCGAGGAGGTCGAGAAGCTCGAGAAGGCTGGATTCATCAAGGAGGTGCATCATCCCGAGTGGTTAGCCAATCCTGTATTGGTAGAGAAAAAGAATGGAAAAATGAGGATGTGTGTAGACTACACTAGTTTAAATAAGGCATGTCCCAAAGTTCCATTTCCTTTGCCTCGAATAGATCAAATTGTTGATTCCACTGCGGGTTGTGAAGTACTTTCCTTTCTCGATGCCTACTCTGGCTATCACCAAATCAAGATGAAGGAGTCCGACCAGCTCGCGACTTCTTTCATCACCCCCATGGGCATGTACTGTTATGTCACGATGCCTTTCGGCCTTCGAAACGCCGGGGCAACATATCAGCGTTGCATGCTTCATGTTTTTGGTAAACATATAGGAGAAACGGTTGAGGCGTACGTGGATGACATCGTTGTCAAGACACGTAAGGTCGAAAACCTTGTCGAGGACCTCAAGTTGATGTTCGGATGCCTCAGGGCTAAGAATATCAAACTGAACCCCGAGAAGTGTGTCTTTGGAGTGCCTCGAGGCATGCTGCTAGGCTACATCGTCTCCCAGCGCGGGATCGAGGCCAACCCCGAGAAGGTCACGGCCATCATGCGGATGGGGCCGATTCGAGACCTGAAAGGGATGCAGAAAGTCATAGGGTGCCTAGCCGCCCTTAGCCGATTCATTGCGCGTCTAGGAGAGAAAGCTTTGCCTCTATATCGACTCCTCAAAAAATCCGAGCACTTTGCATGGACACCCGAGGCGGAGGAAGCCCTTTCGAGGCTGAAAAGCATGCTCACCTCCCCTCCCGTGCTCGTGCCACCTCGACCAGCCACACCAGACAAACCCGCCGAGCCGCTCCTCCTCTACATTGCCGCGACCACCCAGGTGGTCAGCGCAGTCATAGTGGTCGAGAGGCCGGAAGAGGGGCACGCGCTCCCTGTCCAGCGGCCGGTATACTTTGTCAGTGAGGTGCTCTCGGATGCCAAGACTCGATACCCCCATATCCAAAAGCTGCTTTACGCAGTTGTGCTCACCCGTCGAAAACTCCAGCACTACTTTCTTAGCCATCCGGTGACGGTGGTAACATCATTCCCACTTGGGGAAATTATCCAGAACCGGGAAGTCGTGGGTCGAATCGCCAAGTGGTCGGTCGAGCTCATGGGCGAGACCGTCACATACGCCCCGCGAAAAGCTATCAAATCCCAAGTACTGGCTGACTTTGTCGCTGAATGGACCGACGTCCAACTTCCCCCAGTACAGATTCAAGCCGAGCGGTGGACCATGTATTTCGACGGGTCGCTCTTGAAAACAGGAGCAGGCGCAGGCCTACTCTTCATTTCACCTCTTGGAGAGCACATGCGCTATGTGCTGCAGATCCACTTTGCCGCCTTGAACAATATGGCAGAATATGAGGCGCTCGTTACTGGGTTGCATATCGCCATCGAGCTCGGGATTCGACGCCTCGATGCTCGAGGCGACTCACAACTCGTCATCGACCAGGTGATGAAAGCCTCGAGCTGCCATGACGAAAAGATGGAAGCGTATTGCAACGAGGTACGTAAACTTGAAGCAAACTTTCACGGCCTCGAGCTCAACCACATCCCGAGACGCTTCAATGAAGCCGCAGACGAGTTAGCCAAGATCGCGTTGACTCGAGCGCCGCTCCCCCCAAACGTCTTCTCGAAAGATCTTCACGAGCCATCTGTGAAGTGGGACTCGGGGGCTGGAGCAGAACCAGTCATCGAGCCCGCTCCAGCGACCGATCCCCCCTCGAGGGGAGCCGAGGTCATGGAGATCGATCAGGATTCGAGCCCACCAGCAGATTGGCGAGCGCCCCTCCTCGAATACCTTGTTCGAGGGGAGCTGCCAGAGGATCGAACGGAGGCAAGACGACTAGCTCATCGAGCCAAAACTTACGTCCTTTACGGGGATGACAGGGAGCTCTACCGCCGGAGCCCGACTGGCGTACTCCAACGGTGCATCTCGATCGAGGAGGGCAGGAAATTGCTCAGAGACATGCACTCGGGGGCTTGTGGCCACCACGCTGCGCCAAGAACCCTTGTCGGTAACGCTTTCCGTCGGGGCTTTTATTGGCCCACGGCTACAGCTGACGCCATCAAGTTAGTTCGAGCGTGTGAAGGATGCCAGTTCTACGCCAAGCAAACGCATCTTCCTTCACACGCGCTCTAGATGATCCCCCTCACGTGGCCATTTGCGGTCTGGGGGCTTGATCTGGTCGGACCCCTCAAAAAGATGACAGGGGGCTACACCCACTTGCTCGTCGCCATTGACAAGTTCACCAAGTGGATCGAAGCCAAGCCTATCACCAACATCCGCTCGGAGCGGGCGGTCGAGTTCTTCACCGACATCATCCACCGCTTTGGGGTCCCCAACGTCATCATCACCGACAACGGCACTCAGTTCATGGGCAAAAAATTCCTGGACTTCTGCGATCGACATCACATCCGTGTGAATTGGTTGGCAGTCGCCCATCCTCGAACTAACGGCCAAGTCGAGCGCGCAAACGGCATGATCCTCCAAGGACTAAAGCCAAGGATTTTCAACCGCCTAAACAAACACGGCAACAAGTGGGCGGCCGAGCTCTCGTCGGTCCTATGGAGTCTACGAACGACTGAGAGTCGAGCCACTGGGTTCACCCCGTTCTTCTTGGTCTACGGGTCTGAGGCCGTCCTCCCCACTGACCTCGAGTATGGGTGCCCTCGACTCAAGGCCTACAACGAGCAGACTAACGAGGAAAGACTGGCCAACGCCGTCGACCAAGCTGAGGAAGCTCGGGACACGGTGCTCCTACACTCTGCGCGCTACCAGCAGAAGCTGCGTCAGTACCACGAGAAGAACGTGCGCAAGAGGGATTTCGAGGCCGGCGATCTCGTGCTCCGTCGACGATAGGACAACAAGGGGCGCCACAAGCTCACTCCTCCTTGGGAAGGCCCATTCATCGTGGTCGAAGTACTGAAGCCAGGGACCTACAAGTTAGCCGATGAGGACGGCTCGATCCTCACCAACGCATGGAACATCGAACAGCTACGTCGTTTTTTCCCCTAGGCCTCGATGCCTTGTACATTTGTCGTTTAAACGTACCACTAGTATGAATGAATAAAGACCTGCAAGTCAGTTTCTTACTTTTCGTTCATACACAAGGTGGGCTTGACCTTGTCTCCACAAAGTCAAACCCCCCTCGGGGGCTAGACCAGGGGGGGGGACCCCCCTGGAGTCCTCAAAAAAACGCACCTAGTTTTTTCAAAAAGATGCTCGATGCGCTCTTTTCCTCCTCGCCTCGAATTTGTTCTCACAAAAACTAAGTGTGAGCGTCACCTCGAGCCCTTCGAGCCGGGATGATCGAGCACAAGGTTTCCCACGCTTCCGAGCTACGGCGCCCCAACTCATCTCCCCTCGAAAAGGTTCGAGCGCAACGCTAGCACTTAGATTAAAAGAGACAAAGGCAAAAGGCAAGGGACAACTCGAGGCATAAAGAATAAACTAGAGCACATTTACACAGAGCAAAAGCATAATGTTTAAAGCCCACTTGGGCCTCTTCACGACCAGAACATTCAAAGTTTTCTTACATGGGCCTTGTTGCCCAAATCTCGGCTCGCAGGCCGGTTGAAGATTACTCCACATCAGGCGGGAGGACCTCTCGCAGCAGACTGTCTCCAAGACGCGCCCCGGGCTCCTCGGCGTCGACCTTAAGCTGCTCAATCCGGGGGTTCACGCCACCCTCCTGCTCGTCCTCAGTGTAGGTGAAGCCGCCGGCGACGGCCTCCATCCCGGTCTGGGCAGCCTCCCTCGAGAGAGCAAACCCAGAGTAGAAGATGGCCATGGTCCGGCGCGCAGCAAAGACGAGGGCCTCCCGGACGTGGCCCCGCATGTGAGCACCGAACTCGACGACTCGGCTGGCGTAGCCTTTGCCAGCGTCTGGCCCCTCGACGTCCACCACGGGCGCGAGACCCTAGGTGGCGCTGAGGGTGTCGATGGCGCCGGTGATATGGGCCTTGGCCGAGATTTCGCCATCAGCCAGCGCGTGGGCCGAGTTGGCGTCCTCACGTGCCGCCGCCAGGTCCGCCTCCAAGCCTAGAAAAGAACGACAAAAGTCAAGCGCTCGAGCAGCGCGCAAGAATCACATACGGAAAAGAAGACTAGAAGGCTCGAACTACTTACGGGTGCAGCGGGTCGAGAGCCCAAGCTCGCGCTCGAGCGCTTGCATGAGCTCGGTCTCCTTCCTCCTTAGCGCGCGGTCGGCGTCACGCTTCTCCACCCGCAGCTCCTCGTAGGCCTTGCCGGCGCCCTGGATGGCGAGGTCCTTCTCCGTCACTTTCTGACGGAGATTGGCCACCTCTGTCTGGAGATCGCTCGCCCGCTTCTTCTCCACTTCGAGCGCGCTCGCGAGGGCCTCCTTCTCCGAGGTTTCTCGGGAGACCGTCGACTGCAGGTCCTTTGCGTACGCTTCGGCGGTGGCCTTGTCTTTCTCGAGCTGCTCCGCCTATTGGCACTTGGCCTTGTAACTTCTTAATGCAATGGCCGCGTCCTTCTTGAGCTGCTCGAAGACCCCCTACAGCCGCTCATGCTCTTGTCGAGCAATCTCCGCCTCCCGCGCGGCTCGGACAAGCTTATCACGGGCCTCCTGCTCAGCCGCCTCTGCTTCTTGCGCCGCTCGAGCGAGCTCGTCCTGAGCCCTTCGCATCTCCCTTGGCGGCGTCCAGGGCGGCGTTGGCCTCTCGGAGGAGTCGGGCAGACCGGTGCAATTCCGCCTCAGCATCCCGTCCCATGCGCACATATCGCCGGATCTCGTCCTCGCTCTCGCGAAGGGCGCGGATGTGAACCGACTTGGCGTATGAGCAACTCTGCGCCGTCTGAATCACGAAAAAGAAAAATCAGACGCAAACTACGATAAGTCTGAATAAAAAATGGCCGTGCTCGAGAGTACTCACAGAAGAAAGCCGAGGCAGGTCCTCGGAGATGAGTGACAGGGCGGCTTTCAGGGCATGCTCGAGCCACTGCCGGCGCTCCTCGGCCTCCATGTGCGCCTCGAGCTCCTTCTAATCGTTCATCACGATCGCAGGGGCCTCGTGGTCGAGGGGGTCGGGAAGCACCAGCGGCGGCCTTTCCCATAAGGGGAACTCCTCCCGCATCTCCTTGTCGACGGAGGAGTGGAGCCTCCTCACCGCCTCCAAATCGATGCCCGCCGTTACCACCCGTTCAGCCAGGGTTGTCGGGCGTTGCGGCTGGCTCCAGGAGGAGGACGCCTCTTGGGCGAGCGCCCGCGCCTTGATCCGCCTCCGCTCCTCGATGGATACGTCGGTGGGCTCGGTGCGTCCAAAGCCGACCGTCCGCATATGGTTGTCGACGATGGCGGACACCGTCTGCTTCCTCTGGGCCTCCTCCCAGTGGTCGGCCTCGGACATGACGGTGAACTCCACCTCACCCGTCGCCGAGTCAGGCACAAGGTGGGGCACCATAACCTCCCTCAACCGCGGCAGTGGCAGCGGTGCCTGATATGGCACCAGGCGGAGCTCCGCTTGCTGCCCCACCTGCAGCTGCTGTTCCTCTAGCTCAGCCTGCTGTTCCACCTGCAGCTGCTATTCCTCTAGCTTAGCCTGCTGCTCCACTTGCGGCTGATGCTCCTCGACGCCTGCGGCGGCAGGCTGCTCCACCGGTTCCGCCTGCTGCTCCACTTGTCCTTCCGCTTTCTCCCCCTCCTGCGTGGGGGCGGGGTGCCCCTCCAGCGCCCCCTCTCGAGCAATAGTCTGGGCCTCCCCCTGCTCGACTGGGGAGACCTGGGGCACCTCGACCCGTTGCCCAGCAGGGGAGTCGACC
This sequence comes from Themeda triandra, assembly GCA_018135685.1. Classification (NCBI taxonomy): domain Eukaryota; kingdom Viridiplantae; phylum Streptophyta; class Magnoliopsida; order Poales; family Poaceae; genus Themeda; species Themeda triandra. The sequence goes on along the minus strand of JAENPR010001061.1, from coordinate 99,642 downwards.
TCCATATCCCGAGGGGGGGTTGGAGACCGGCTCGGCTGAGGCTCAGGCACCGGGCCCGCCTCCTGCATCTCTACATCCCCCACCGGCCGATCGCTGGCCCCCGGTGTCTGCTCCTCCTCCTTCTCCTTGCGCTCCTCCTCGAGCTGGCGCAGGCCGATCGGCCAGGAGGTCTTGGAGCCTGAGCTCGGGCTCTCGTCCTCGAGCGTGATCGGGTGCTGCTCCGACCTGACCCCCGCCGCCGGAACGGTGGCCGCCGTCTCACCACCAGCCGCTGCGCCACCCGCCGCAGCCGGTGACGATGACGCCTCGAGCGGGGAGATGGTCGGGGACGTGGTGATGGAGGTCGTCTTCTCCCCCGCCGCAGTGGTCGTGGCCCCGGCACCTGCACGAGATGCAGCCGCCATCAGCTTGCCACGCTCGATCGCGTCCTTGGCCCGCTCTAGCCAAACCGGAGTAGAAGGAGGAAGGGTCACTCCACCTGGAATCGACGGGGTGCCGCTCGACCCTCCTGTGACTTTCAGCCTCTTGGTAGGTAGCATGGGAGGGAGGGACGGCAGTGACTGCAGGGGGCACTTGGCTCTGGAAGAAAGAGAAAAAAAAACCACGGTGACGGTGCATTCACGCATCAAACGGAAAAACCAACGAAGGAAGGGTTAATCGAAAAACTCACCCTGTGGTCGAGGTGACGCTGCTCGAGCCACCCGGCTTGCTCGAGACGCTCGGGGACTTACGAGTCTCAGTCGGCCCCCTCGAGTCACTCGAGGACTTTGGGGCCTCGAGCCCGCTGCTCGTGCCGCTCGGGGGCTTCGAAGCCTTGGCGGCTTCCCCCGCTCTTGTCGACTCCTTGGCCGGGTCAGGCACGGAGTCCTTACGGGACTTTGGGTCCTGCGGGTTGAAGTCCGCTCGGCCCTGCGATCGCTGGAAGGAGCCCGGCGCTCCATGGGCTGCTCGCCGGGCTGCGCAGATGGTGATGTGCGCACATTTGCAGCCTGTTGCTGCCGGGTGTGCGCGCCCGTTGAAGACGAGTGGCGACGGGACGAGGAGTCCCGCCGCGTCGGAGAAGGCGCCCGCCCGCCATGGCCAGAACGGCGGGGCGACTCCTCTCGCCGCCCTGCTCGAGCCGGAGATGGCGAACGGGCGCGGTGGCTGGAGCGGTGAGACGCCCCCCCCCCCCGGTGCCCTGCTGGGGCTGGCGACGGCGTCCGAGCGCGGTGGCTAGAATGGCGCGATGACCCCTCCTACTGCCCCGCTCGGGTCGGTGATGGCGATCGAGCGCCGCGGTCGGAGCGCTGGGATGACTCCTCCCGCCGCTGGCCCGCTCGAGCTAGCGACGAGCTCCCGCCCAGCTCGAGACGAGCCGGCGCCAGGGACACTTCATGCACGTGAGATCGAGGAGGCGTTAGCGCTCGAGCGGCGGTGGCGCCGTCGCTATCAGTCGCCTCGTCCTCCTCCTCCTCGTCGTCATCAGTCGACTCTAGACTTGAACTCCAATCGGTCGGATCCGCCCTCAAGCGCACCTCCCGCGCATAGCGGCGCCGAGATTTACGCTTCTCTTTCTCCTCTAGCTCACGAGCCTTCCTCGCTCTCTCCTCCTTTCTCGAGAGAGCCGCCGCATGTTCCCGGTCACCTTTCAGACGTCTTACCTCACGGGCGGGCGCGTCCTCCTTCACCGGGGGCCTCAAGTCCGCGTGGTCGATGATGTCCTGAGAAAGCATGCCTCGATGAGGATGGCTCGAGTAAAAAGAGCGGTGAGAAAAGACCTCTAGAAAACTTACATAGCCAAGCAGGTTGTTGACCGGGCGCATGGGGAAGAGTCCGACTTGATTCGCCCCAAAGTTCCTCCCGCCGTCGATCGCCTCGCGCACTCGAGCCACGATCATGGCGGACGAGAGGGGCACATCAGACATCCGGCTGGCCTCGAGCGCCTCCGGGTCGGCGTCCTCCGTCATCTGATCAAACCGCAATGGGCGCTCGGCGAGCGGGATCACCCGGCGGGAGTGGAACTCGGCGACGACATGGGCAAGGTTAAAGACGAGATTGCCGGCCCTCCGACGGCTGAGACCCGTGATGGCCTCGAGCAGGGGGTCGAGGCGGGGCTGACGCTTCTTCGGCTGACCGTAGATCCAGTTTTCACCGGGCGCGGTCAGCACGGCGCCGGTGTACTCCGGAAAGAGGTTTCCCTCGTTCCGGAGGTAGAACCACTCCGCGTCCCACCCGGCGTTGTTCGACGCCTGTACCGGTCCGGCCCGGACTCTCTCCTCTTCAGGCTGATCGAGCAAGAGCCCGCTCGGACGTAGCGGCGGGCCTTCGGCTTCCCCTTCTCCTTCTCCTTCTCCTCTTCCACCTCCTCGTCGCCGTCGTCGCCGTCGTCGCCGTCAGCGCCGCCACTCACCGCCTTGGTGAACAGCGTCGCCTTGAAGACGTGGGTGAACAGGTCCCACTGCGTTGCCATGCCCAGATACCCCTCACACACGGCGGTGAAACTAGCCACGTGTGAGATGGTGTTCGGGTTAAAATGCTGGAGCTCAACCCCAAAGTGGTGGGGGAGCGCCCGCATAAAGTGGCTTGGCCGCGCCCCGAGCCCCCACCGATGGAACCTGACGAAGCTCCGGACATAGCCCGGCGGAACCACGGGCTCGAGGTGGTCGTCGTCCGGCACCTGCCACTCCGGCGGCCCCTCCACCGGATTGGGGGGAAGCAACCCGCCGTTGACAAGGTTTGTCAACATTGCCTCAGTCACCACGGACCGGGGCCACGGGAGCGCGTCGAGCATCACCACCGGCGTGGGAGGCTTAGCGGGCTCCTTGCCGGCGGCACCCTTGCCGCCGGTCTTGCTGCCCCCGGCGCCCTGGCTCGCTTTCTTGCTTGGCCGCACCATGGCGTCGGTGGAAGGACGGCGGCGGGACGGTGGAGCAGGAACGGCGGCGGAGCGCGGAAAACGGTGGCGCGGAAGATGGCGGTGCAGAGGGCGAGCGCAATTGCGAGCAGGCGCAGCGGCGGTGGTCACAGGCAAGAACGGCAGCGGCAGTTGCAGAGAAAAGCGGCGGCGATCCGATCTGGGAGCGGAATGCAACTGGCGGCAGGAGCGGCAAGAAAGGCAAGAATGCGGGAGAGAAGAACCAGGAACCTACTCCTCCATATTTATAGAGCCACAGCCGATCCGCGTGAATCGCATCCAGCGGCCCAGATCGTGCCATCCAACGGACGCGCCCCCCCGGCGGATTCGACGAGAAACGGTAACCGCATTTATTGCCTCTGACAACCGCCACCTATCCCCACTCACAGGGTGCACACGTCGCGAGACGAAGCGGAACCGTCGCCGAGCCACGATCATCATAACGCGCCGGTTTCCACCTAAAAAGGCGTGCCGCCGGTAACGGACAAATCCCTCTCAACTGGCGCAACGACGGGACGTCTCGGACAGACGATTCCTTACACGGTAAGATAGCCTGGGACTCTGGTCCCACCTGTAAGACTCGAGGGAGCGGAGGCTGACCCACGAACGGGTTCGAACAGCCGCCCTCGAGCACCGGAGTCAGGGGTGCCCCTGGGAAGGATCCCTTGAAAGGGTCCGCTCGAGAACGAACTCTCGAAACCCAAAGGCACGTCCAAGGCAGGGCGCTCAGCTTTCAAGAGATCCCGTCGACGGAAGGCACTCGAGCCGCCGGTCCCCTCGAACGGAGCCGGTTCTCTAAAAGCTATGCGCCCAGCTCTAATGAGAGTGCCCCCGGGCCTCGACGCCGCCTCCCCTCGAGAGGAGACGGACTCTCACTTGGACTCCCCGCTACCAGCTCACAGGGAGACTTGACGCTCGCTCGACCACGAGTAGCGTCAGTCCTCCCACCGCTTGGATTTGATCCAAGGGATCCAGCGACAAACTGGATCACGACTCTAGCCCAGCCATTCGAGGCTCGGGGGCTCGAGTCACACCGATAACCTCCCTCGACATGGGAGGAGTAAGAGATGCACGGGGGCTCGAAAAATCATTGAACCCCCTGCCTCGAGCCACTACGACTCCAGTTAATAACGTTCTTGCCCAAGGAGACTCATTTCAAAGCCCCCAGAGGAATGCCTCATTCCTCTGGAGCCTCGGGGGCTACCCCCGCGGGGGACGCTCGCGTGCCCCCCGCGGAAAAACGAGAAATTTGCCCCTCGAAGCAAAACCACACAACCCCAAGTCTAGGCACTTCAACTCCACTTCATGATCCCTTACTTGAAGTTTCACAATCAAGTAAGGGCTCGGGGGCTACTATCGGGTACCTAGATTAGGGGGTCCTAAACCAGGTAGATTAAAGGTGGGCGGAATGTCTTTACTCCCCTCTAAAAAACCGATCCCCCTCATACTGGGCCGGCCCACTATCAGGCCCACAGAGCCTCAGAACCTTCTAACTCGAGCTGTGGCCGCTCACACGCTCGAGAGAGAAGTACGGAAACCGCTTGAGCGAGCGATCGCTCGAGACGGTGACGTAAACCGCTCGAGCAAGCGACCGCTCGAGCGGGGACGGAGAACGCTCGAGCGGGCAGCCGCTCAAGTCTGCCTGCAATAATTGCCTACCCATAGCACGCACGTGGCTACAGGGCTCGAACAGCGCCAGAGTACACTGACACCGCCTAACTCCATGGCTACAGGGCCCGCAATAGTGGAGCGTACGATGGTCATTTCCACCATTACGCAGCCCATGCCCCGGATTCGAGGATGGCAGACGCCACTATTAAGCCATGCCTTGTACTGTGCCACGTGCGGCACCCCCTTCAAGCGCCGTTGTCAACTCTCCGTACCACCTAATCCACTGCTCAGTCCCATCGCACATGACGTCGACCCTTCGAGCCGGCCTCCAGGCGCTCGAGGAAGTGATGGCGGACGCGATTGGCATACGGAGCAAGCAGTGACCAATCCATCCCTCCTCGACGGCCATCCTGCAGGGTTCCCAGGCAGGCCATCATCGCCCACTCCTCCATTTCGTCAGCCCTCGTCAGGCAAGGACGAGCAGGCCATCAACAGCCATGATGCTACAGGCTCGAACCGGACCAAAGGGAGCGTCTACAGTCTCGACGACTCGACATGGCGCCCGTACCTCGACGTCACGCCCACGACAGCCCTAACCACCGTGTAACCCTGACACTCCCCTTAGCCTATAAAAGGGGACGCCAGGGCCTTGTATAGGGCAAGGCTTTTCACGTACACACGTTCCCACATTTTCACACACTCATTCACGGCTAAGTCCCGCTTGTATTCACCCCTGTACAAGCACTTCGGTGCAAGATAATACAAGTCTCCCCTCACTGCTGGACGTAGGGCACCCTTTGCCCGAACCAGGATAAAACATTTGTGTTCTTCTTGCATTACCATCCGGATTAGGGAGCACGCATAGAAATTTACTCGTTGGTGTGATACCCCCTGGGGTACGAAACACCGACAGAATTAATTAACCAATAGTCATTTACAGTTAGAAACAAGTTAATCATTTACAGTTAGAGACAAGTTAATTATTTAGGATGTAGAGAATACAAATAGATAGTAAAAAAGATATGGTATTTCACACAACTCATTTATTATTACTGGCATAGAGACGTTGGATTTGTCTTCATGCTCGCAGGAAACAGATGGTTATTACTTCTGCTACCAGAGACCATGGCACCCTGTTCCGCAAAAAAAAAAAAAAAAAAAAAAAAAAAAAAAAAAAAAGAGAGAACATGTCACCCAATCACAATGACAAATGGGACCATTTGGTAATGTGTTGCCCTTTGACCCTGTGGAGCCTTATCTCATGTCTAGGGGTACAAAGAAGAAAAGTAGCTATAAGTAATATTAAACTATATGCCAACACATTATACAACTATCTTGCATATTGGTACAACGTTCAGACTGTTTATCTGCATATATATTTATAATGTGCTCTAAGCTCATTTGCATCCCATCACAACAATAACAGGTTCCTCAACGACTGTCTCCCTCTCTGGTGCTCCTCTCTTTGTGCTCTTAGATCTTCATCAGATATCTATGTTGAATTATTCCTTTTTTCTTATTTCTTATTCTTCTTTCCCAGATATAGGTGATCTATCGTGTATCTTTTTTCTTGTTCCTTTTTCTCCTGATGAGATGTATTTCTGGTGTCACTAAAATGGGATAAATACCTTTTTCATGTAAAGTCAGCAAAGATTCTTTTGTAGATTATTGCCGCAATTTTTCTTTGTGATATATTAGGAGAGTTGCTATTTCACTTGCCTGAATTTTCAGCAACAATCTTAGGCAACTCCCTTCACTAAAACCAGTTTACATATATTTAGGCAAAGGTAGTTGTCGTTCAATATATCCTAATAAAACACATATTTGATATTTATTATTGATCAGCGACAATAAATTATCAATTTTTATCAAGATAGGTTCAACAATATATATCTGCAAATTAATTTTGAACACTGTTGGCTAAAAGTTTTACACTAAATTGTTTTCGAAATGTTAAATATCAAATCCCCCACGTTGTACACGCGAGCCTGGTGTCTGCGTTGGCAATGGTGCGCTTCTGGCAATGCCGGCTTGATTGATCTGTCTCGGTTCACCCGGCTGCTCGGGGCATGTGCCAGGATGCAGGGAGTTTTTTTTATTGCTTCTATGTTATTTAATATTATTTTCCTTATTTCAGCATTGTGATTCATGTAAATTGTAGATATCAAAGTGAAATAAATGCGAATGATAGATTAAAAAATTGTTGAAGAAATGTTTACCATGCATTTCATTTCTTTACCAATCTATTCATTCCAAATTATAAGTAAATTTGCTTTTCTTGATATGATTCTTTTGCTATGTAGATACGCAATTTCTATTATGTATACCTACAAAAGATAGAACGTCCTATATATAATTTGAAATAGAGGGGTCAGTAAAGAAATGAAATACAGAATTTCATATTACTAGCTTTTGCTACGTACATACAAATAGTTCATGATACACGTCTATACGTTTCCTTTATATGTAGAATGTGCATATTCAACCTATATTCTTATAATTCATAAAATTACATGCTTTGCCTCATAAAGGATTCTTGAGGCTATAATACTACCGTATTAAACAATTATTCCTAATTCATGACACTATTAATCTCTAACGTTATAGAGTATGCTGCCCAGTTGCGCCAAGAACTAGCACTTTGGCTGAGATAATACTGTCAGCTAGTGTAAAAAAACTAACAGTGTTGGCTCAAATGAACAATGCTAGCTCGTGTCTCGGACTGGCAGTGAAGTTTCAAAACATAATCAGCATACAAAAACCGACACTGGCACCACCCCCCCTATCACTGCCGGTTTGCTCTTATGCCGGGTCAAAGTCAAGCAGTGATGGGGAGTTTTGAACCAACACAGAGTGGCAGATCTGGGTAGTGAACATTCTCATTGCTCCATATTATTCTTCGCAATGCATGAGATATATTGTCCTTATTTGAGAGTCAACTAATAATGAAAAATTGTCTCTGTGCTATGATTGCAGGCTGCTCTATCACCTCACTTTTCATCCCTAGGCACAACATGATATCAGTTTCGTTCACCCCAAAGATATTGTACAGTGCAGAGGTTCAATTCAAAGTTGAAAACTACAATGAACGCAAACACCTTGGCTATGCCACATTCATAAGGTCTCCAAGCTTTACCGTCGGAGGTTATGAGTGGACACTCAACTATTTCCCAGATGGCCACTCTGAGCAAACGGAGGGCCATGTCTCTGTTGCTCTTTTATTCATGGGTACTAAAAATCTCTAGGCTATTCTAGACTTGACATTTGTAGGTGAAATTGGCAGATCTGCGTGGGCAGGAGCAACATTACTGAACAGTAACCACAATTTCATTTTTTTTCTAGCCTGAAGTAAGGAGGCCTCATCCAAATCCTTACATTGCTTGCCATTAGAGGGACGAGCCACACTTTGAAGAACCAGCACAGACTAGATGGGGGAAAAGGTATATGACATGGTCAAGGACATTGAAAGCAGGGGCTAGAGGAAGAGCGGACGAAAAAAGTCAAGGAACCGAAAGGACAAGAAAGTGGAAGCATCGCCTGATCTCCCCACCATTCCTTTCAAGAAGAATTCAATTTTCTTCAAGTACTTGTTGTACTAGAAAACACTGAATACACCCCACACCATCAACTACATGCACCTTGAAAATAGCGTCTTCAAAAGTACAACTAGTGTCCTACTGTGGACATCAGTGGCAAGATGAAGGATTGTCTCAAGTCACATATAGATTCTGTCAACCAAGGTATCAGACCAGAACTTCACCTAGAAACCGCCTTAGAACGGTGAAGTCAAAATCCCAGGTGTAGCCTATAACCTAACGAAAGACAAGAAGATGACTATTTGCAAGTTGATTAGGCTATCAAGGTGCTGATCGGATTCTCTTCCGACATCAAGAGCCTGATCTCTGTGAAAGACCTCACGTACTGATCTACCAAGACCCCTATGCCAATGGCATCTTTGGATCATGTGTTGATCTATACCGGACAGTCACTGGACAACTCGATCAGCAACTGATCTGCAGCGGACGACCGTCAATTTTCCTGGAGGGAGGATCAGACCAGAACTATTGGATGAGGGAACGTGTCCCGCATCACAAGAATTCCTCCATTTGCAAATTTTGGTGTTGTGGTGTAGTGGAATCAACTGTTGCAGCACCGCTACGAGACTAGCCTTTTTTTTCCAATTAGGGGGATTCCCCATTTCCATTAATCACTTAACGGAAATACATCAGAGTTTTGCATAGAATGTTTCAGAAGAGAAAAAGACCGGCCCAGAGAGTTTGGCGAAACCACAGGCACCAACTTCTTACAAGATAAAAGGAAAAGCTGCTAAACATCTTGAGATCGCCAAAACCCTACAACTAGCTGCTAGTTAATGACTGAAGATTGAACGCATTTCAGCGACTGATCTTTCAGAACTGCTCTGCACCGGGGTCTTCATGGAGCACCGTCCTGAGCATCTTCATCTGTAGCAGCTTGGGTGGTAGGAGCCGGCAGCAGCATATGCGGTGTTGATGGCTTCGTCTTCATGATCTTCACGGCAATGTTATACATCGCCTCGACACCTTCAGTCATTGCCTCCTGATCATCTGCCTTCAGTAAACCTGTCCACATTTTCATCAAAGCACAAGCGTGGCTAATGATGGTTAGAGGAGATTGTATACACTACGAGACTAGCCTGACTCTGAGATCAAATGACTTCCTGCATTCTTTACAAGATCTACAAGATTTCCTAATCATGCCGGAGGGCTGCTCTACTTCACACACCAACATATCCATGACTATAGATTTCAAGCTCAACTTCTCCGCTTTACAATAGCTTGCCAGGAGGGTAATTATAGGCCAAGAAGCAGTGTACATGGAACAAATTAACCAACAAAACAAGCTAAAAACCACTGGAAAAAGGTCACAGATCAGTCAAGTCACTTCAAAGCGCAAAGTCCCGAATGTGAAGCTATTGTTTACCCAGGTTGCATATCTTAAGAAATATTCTATTACTATGTCACCATGAGTATGCTTTCCTCAATCAATAATTGACACCTTCCACCCACCATTGACAAAAGGAAACAGGCATTTAAAAGCTCTAACCAGCTGAGTATATTCCAAAGAAGACCCCCCCATCCGAGTTTTCTTCACATAAACAACCTAGCAATAGGCTCAGGGGCTGCATGGTACATCTCTTCAGGATAGATTTTTTGTTTTTATTCACAATAGTTTCAAGACCCTCCAACTTTTTAATGCCATGTAAGACAGGCAAGAAACCATTTCGGGTCAAGGGTCATCCTGCATATTAATTGGAGACTTGTCATCATCTGTTTTATGATTGTGTTGTTGCTAGACAGGTTTGGTCTATGATCTCTGAGATAGTTGGTTTATCTGTTGGGGGTGGGGGTGGGGTGGGGGGTGTGGTTTGAAATGATAGGCAAGTTTTGGCTAAGTAACAAGAAGAATGCTGCTATCAATTCAATTACTTCTGCTATTCTATGAAATTTATGGAAACTCAGGAATTAGTTTGTTTTTCAGAATACAATGTGGAAGGGTATGGTATGGACATACTCTACCACAGGATTGCTGGGACTCTGCAAAACTGGATCATTCTCCTTCCGGAGGAGCAACAGCTGTTGCAGGAAAACTGTATCAAGGGGCTCAAGAACAAGGCAAAGATGATGCTGTGGCTACCGCGTACCCCCAGGAGCGACGTTTGAAGATCTCTCATGTTGATGCTACTGGGATGAATCGGCCATGGTGGAAGGAGTTGAATGCAGTTCTCAAAGACATGTAATAGGGTAGTTTCTAAGTGGTTTGGCTTAGACTTCTATTACTCTAGCCTTGAGATGGTTTTTGGTCGCTGGTGTTTTGGTGAACCTCATCGGGGATGAGGATCTGTCCTCCAAGGGTGGGGGGCAACGTCGAATGCTTTAAACTGTGTAAACCTGTGGTCTGTTGATTTTTGATCAAAAGGCCGGGGCTGTGTTAAGCCCTCGTACTCTAAAAAAAATCCTGCATATTAAACGATTTCAATACCTCGTCAATATGCGTGCTTTTCAATCCAATCGGCAATTCCAACCTATGTCTACAGATATTTATGTCCAAAATATAAGCTGTCTCTGCACGATTTTTCATATGGGAAAAATATGTCCCAAATAAGAGCTGGCAACTTGAAGTTTTGTGTTTCTTACGACAGAACAAATACCAGTAGAGATATATTTCTGTAGGAGAGCTCACAAGCAAAATGATTTTCTCTGTCGAGCTATCCTTGAGGAGATTTCTCTATAGGTTGGACGAAAAAATGTATTTCCATGATTTTTTGTTGTTTTCCTTGTCATTTTCCTTGCACACAGGGATAATGCAGTTAGTGACTCGTGTAAATTTAGTTGTTTTTTTTTTTTTGACATCTAGTTCTTTACTTGGAGGAGGCCAGCCATCGTATTATATTTTGCAAAATACTTGTTTCAAGTGAACTTTAACAAAATAACATCTTTTTGGGTTACATGCATAAATCCACACATGTTTTTGCTAAAGTTTTAGGAAGCTACACCATTTTCTAATTTCTAGCTAACAAAGAAGAAACAGTTACGTAAACTTTATCCAGGCCCACTTGACATATAGATGCATTATGATTGTATATATGCCAGCATTGGCGGCACAGGGTAGGTACAAGTTATTCAATTTTATTGCAAGCAATTCAATGGAAAATGGAAATAAAAGGAAAGTTTGAAATCTAGTCAAAAAGAAATGTGGGGCCGTGTGAAACGAAAACAAAATAACGATATAGATAGAATGTATTACTGTCAAAGATCTTGCTGCCGTTGAATAATAATAAAAAAAGATCCTGCTGCCGCTATTTTTTTATTGTCTCGTTGTTGGAGCTTTGTTCCGCGTCTAGACCTATACCCAGTACTTATCGAACAGGCACCAGCAGGTACTGCCAGCCACTGACGCGCAAACGTTTCCATTTCTATCCAATAATGAAAACTAGCCAGAAATGCAGAGCAAAGGGGTCCCTTGACTGCGTGCTTCCATCGATTCCAAGCACCGCCGTCTGATTCAGATCCCATGGCAACGTTGCTGTGGGAGTCAAACCCTAGATAAGCGTACACGCCGCCAGGATGCCACTAACCCCCTTGTTTGTGCTATATAAGCAACGGAACATGCTCTCCTCTCCATCAGACACAAGCCACATCTCAAACTTTCAACAGTATGAATCACGGTAAGGGGAAGAGGAAGGCAGGGATGCATCCACCCCCGAAATGGGGTGTCGTCCGCGACATGCTCCACATGCGGATCAAGGACGCCGCCGAGGAGCTGGACGTTACCGTCCCCTACCTCAGGAGTCTCTGCCACGAGAACGGCTTCCCTACCTGGCCAGGAAAGAGGGTAAGGCTAGCGAATACATGCATGATTATATTCAAGCGAGTTCTTTCTATTGCTCGTGTCTGACTCGCCTCGATATGAACTCCTTTTGTTGATTTATGGGGCCTCACAGATCCGGTACATGAACAGTGCTGGGCTGATGCTGCCGGTAGGTGCGCTGGAGGGCTCGCCATTGCCTGGGTTAGCAGCTGGTCCTTATTCCCAGCCGGCCAAGATCGCAGAGACCAAGAAGGAGGAGGAGGAGCATCGTCCCAAAGAACTCGTCACTTTAAACTTGATAGATAAGGTTGGGTCGTCCTCCGGCAGCAAGCACAACTAGTTTCGCCAATATGTACTGTCATTTGTGCGGCGAAATGCAATACATGTAGGTGATGACAAGCTTGATCATATCTATCGGTCAACTATGTATTACTGTGATCACACAGTTAAGAAACATCTATCTATTATATGGATTGAGCTTTTTCAATGGCAGAACGAATGCTTTTGGTTAATTCACTTGCAAAGCTACAATTGTTACTACAGGATGAAAACATTAATTATTGATGCCTCACGATTCCCATGGATACCTCTAACCATATTTTTTTTTGTCACATCTATTTTGTATGATTGGACTTCGCTTAGTATGTAACCGTTCTTCATTTCTCGATAATTTTGTTACATTGTATGAATGAAAAACAAATTATAAGGGCTACATCACTTGTGCTATATCTAGTTGTTATGCTTCCCGTGTAGTTTAATATGTTGTTCATATCCTCCAAAAACGACGCGCCAAAAGCAGGGTAACTATGATGGATCATATACCCAAATGGTGAAATCTCACACTTCTGCACGAAACCATGTGCCGAAAACCATGCTGGTCTTTAGAGATGAGCAGATTTCTAATTTGTTCCTCTAGAAAACAAATTAATCTTTCATAAAAAACAAATTAATCTGTTGACTTACTAGCATATGGTCTTTTTTAAGATCTGGTTGCCCAACTTTGTATTATACTAGTCTATTCTAAATTATAGTTCACTAGTATATTGCCCGTGCTAACGCTACGGTGTTATCTGAAAAAAATCAACTGATGGGAGAAACATAAATTCACAAACAAATGTCAGCGAATGGTATATCCAAAATAAGTCTCATACTTTGGTTTTCTAGCTACCAAAATATTTTTCCCAATACAAACATGTTCAGTTCTCAATACAACCTATCAAAATATTTTCCCAATACAAATATGTTCAGTCTCAGTACAAGCATGTTTAGTACCCCTATGCATTTGATATCTACTCCCTCCATCCTAAATTATAAATTATTTTAAAAATTTTGGAGAGTCAACTAAGTATTTATGATACCAACTAAGTATATTAAATTCTTCATTAATTATGTATTTTTATAGTGTACCTATTTGATGTCACAAATGTTTGTAGTTTCCTCTATAGTTTTGGTCAAACTTGATAGAATTTGGCTTTCTAAGTATATTGGAATGAATTATAATTTAAAATGGAGGAATTAGAAGAATGCAATGCCCAAGTGGGCCAAATTGCAGAACACTGATGTCTTTTTTGAGTCAAACGGATACTATGAAAACAGAGTGAAATCTTTGATGTTGTTACTCTCACAGTGGGGATTGACCGGTGCTGTAGGGGAGGTGCACTTTGAAATGATCCAATGTGTGAAGGACCTGTTGTATCTGTGTATGAAATCAAATACCATATACAGCAACATTAATCTCATTTAGTTCAAAACACGTCTCTGGACCATATCTCGACCATACCTTGGCTTTCTAAGTTTCAGGAAAAAAAAGCACGTCGGGGGCGTGGGCATTCGATCCCTGGCCACTGAGGCCATGCAGAGGGGTGGAGGGCGGGCCGGCGCGGGTGCAAGGCTGAGGAAGACCATACACTCCGTCTTGGTCGTTGGATTTGAGTGAGCAAGAAAAGAGAAGATTTAGAGTAAATCTAGACAGTCCATTTTAATGATGTTATTTTTCTAGGTACACTTTTGTGGGTACATGGATGGTTGGCTCCTCAGCTGGGGATGTTTAGTGTGGACGTAGTAAAGAAAATATTGGTATATTAGTAGGGTAGATTTGACATTTTTGACCTCAACTTTGACCACTCGTCTTATTCAAATATTTATGTCAAATATTATTTCTTTTGTTATGACTTGCTTTACTAACAAAAGATCTTTAACAATGGTTTAAATTTAACCATATTTGCACAAATATTTTGAATAAGACAAATGGTCAAAGTTGGAGTAAAAAAAGTCAAACGAACTACAATTTGGAACGGATGGAGTAAGAAGGAGAAGATATCAATAGTTACCACAATCACGAGAATATCGCTACTCCCTGCAAGCTAAGCTAGTAGTCCGAAGAAAAGTAAAGTCCTATTACATATATTTATTTGTGCAACAAAAAGGGGCTTAAAAAGATAACCCCCCCCCCCCACCACCACCAGTCCACCACCCCCGCAAGTGACCAAAGTTGACATGTGTCCCTAGTCTCAACGAGCTGAGCATGTTTCGGTTTCCTGTTGTCCCTAAATAACCCTACATATCCCCCAGCTTCCATATGCACCAAAGGGCTAGCATTGTCATGTTGTGACCGACTTTGCTCCGAGCCGTTACCTCTTATTATAGCCGTGCCTGAAGATCACCTATTTCCGTCCACGGGGCTGGGTTCATATTCTGACAACCACTCCAAGAACCTACCAATACCCATACGCCCGTGCAGAATAGGGGCCTTCAATGAAGAGATGTTGGACAATCACTAAATTATTTTTTTGCACGTGGAACATAAGTACACTACACCAAAATCTTTAAACAACAATTGGAGTGGGCCGAAAACATTACGACAATGGATAGTTTATTTAGCGACTGGCGATTATATTGCTATGGATAATTCAACTCAAAAGCAAAATAATTATAGCAACGTACCATCCGTCGCAATATTTGATTTAAGCAACGGATTGTTGGTGGACAATCTTTAGCAACTGACTGTTCAATGGTAATTATTAAATTTAGCAACTAACACTAGTTGTTGTTTTATAGTTGTGGTGTGTAGTGGTAGTTATTTTCCCATCCTAGCAATTGTAGTCTCGTTGACATCCATAATCTATCCTGAAGGAGAAGCCATAAGAAGTACTTGCACCATTCCAAATTATCATTGGGAATTTGGATGGACATTGTCTGTCAAATTGAATTTTGCAGGCCGACCTAGCCTTCTATGTTCCTCAGCTTTCTAGAATCCATGTCATGTTGTCCCCTATGATATCATTCAAATCAATGATAGCCGCATCAATTGATAGACAGACGTTGAAGAAATCATCCAGCCGTTCTGTTTTTGGGTACCAATAAAATGGGTACCCAAGGAAAGAAAATATACAACATACCAATTGCAAAGAAGCAATCTTCATCTCACTTGAGTCCCATCGCATGGAACCAAGTGGGCCCGACCCAAAGAACATTGTCCATCCAAAGTGTCTCGGGCAGAACAAACCCCTGCATTCTTCACCTTGCCGGAGCTACGATGACGACATCACACCGATTTGAGTACAGTCAGTCCACCATGAGAGTGCCCATGCCCACAAATTAATGGAAGCAACGGCCACTGTGCTACTTACCCTCCTCATTTCAACACAAATTCAGGCGCACACTCCCATCCTCAATGGTACGACAAGTCCCAAGTAAAACCATGGCCACGGTGAGTTGCACTACTGAATGGAGAGGCCAAGAACTGACTACCATTGTGTACTTATGCTACAGGATTAACTGTTCATCCCTAATGAGGAAGACGGCCACACCCGAGGCCCTCTTTTCATTTTTCTCTTTCTTCTTTTCCTATTTTTACCATTTACTTCAAATGTAACCTGAGTCTTCCCCTTGGCACCAACAAAGGGGAGGCAGGGACCGCCCTAATAAAATCACATCGCATCACATCACATCGCAACACACACACACTCATGCATTCAAGCCTACCCATTTACACCAAGAGACATGGGAATCCCTCCCTCTCGAAAGCTTGTAACTACCCTACTAGCTACAAGCACCCCAGTGCAAAAACACGGGCTACGCTCTCATTGGACATAGGGATATTCAGGCCAAACCAGTATACATCCTTGTGTCCGCCTTGCATACCATTAGAGCCCAGACACACATATACAAATTTACTCATCGATGTCCCTTGCCCATAATTTTGGGCAATGTCACCAATCTTACTAGCATATGTCACTCTTAGGCTTTGTTTATTTAGTTGGATACACACCAATCCACATTGGTTAGGGTAGATTAGAGTAGAACTTAACTAAATTCCATAGCAATCCATCCCAACACATGTTAATTAATGTGAATCCGATGACATCCAAACAAAAACACAATCCATCATCAACCATTATATTCAGATACGATCCATCCCCATTAAACAACTTAGGCACCAATTTAATTTGTGAGCTATATAGCTGATATAATTAATCACCCTGACAACACCACGTTCACTAAATATGACACTACCTAGCATCTTAAGGGCACATAGTTAAAGCGTAAGAGAAATATAAGCATTGATAAACATCAAAACAATGTGGACCATAAATATGCATGAGATGTAAGGGCAACACTATAGACATGTATGTGCAATACGACAAGTCAAAATTTGACGATGTAAAACACTCTAGAATAATAGAAGAGCAGCACCACATAATGTAGGTCTGGTGCCGGTTCTCCTCCTTCTGACGCCTCCGGCAGCTGCACCTCCTTTGGGGCTCCCTCTCCTCGACGGACTCGAACTCCAATATTCTCACCTCTTCTAGAAATCCTATGCATGCATATATTTATGAACATAGAGAATGCATATAGAAGAAAATATGAATATAATGTGATGAAGTGCATATGTCCATGCATGCTTATCCACAAGCAATTTAAGTTAACAATAACCAATCCATTTCACCGAGTAGATACACATTTCTTCTCTAGAAATATAAAACATACACTCAACACATCTAGCAACTTAACATAAAGCTACTAACCATCATTAAAAGGTCTACCGTCTACAGCCTGTAGCTGCTGCAACTTGCTTTAACTTGCCTAAGCTTCTATTAACAAAATCAACTTTCATACTTAGCAAACCAAACATAGGAGCTATATGCAGACACAACATAAGGCAATTATTAGCTTGCTACATACAACTAAAAAAACAGAGTATAGACAACCAAACCAAAAGTTTATATTCATCCCGAAATTAAGTGCTACAAAGCATCATGGTGAACCCCACTTAAATTCCTTAAGCCTTTATTTCCTTATTACTTATAATAGGGTAAACCTGGAACTGCTGCTTCCATTGCCCAGAAAACATTTAAGAAAATTATAGCGGCACACACATGCTTCCATAAGTTGAAAGAGCTTTTGAACAAGTATAGCAGCCTACACAAAAAATGAAAAGCTAGCAGGCTGATAGCCACTTATAAATACTTTGTACTATGAAGTGTCAATCAAAAAGTTTCTTATTTTTCTTGCACACTTAGCATAATTACAAAAGAAAATTATTCATGCATAGATCTTACATAATTTTGTAACAATCAAATTCACAAGAAACTAACATATAAATAAATTACATAGCGAAGTCAAATTCTAGCATGATTACTGTAAGATAATCATTTTTACTACCTACAAAAAGTTAAAACAAGACTAATCAAACTGGAATTACCTTTTTAGCATATACAAATATTTAGTTATGCATTTCCTAAAATTCATAGAATTTACAAAAAAGTAATTAGAACAACACATAAATTACAGTAAAGGTCAGATTTTATATTTTGCAGATATTACTCATCACAAGAATTAAACCATTGTCTACAACGAACAAAGAAAACAAACTAAACCATAATTGCGAAGGGTAACCGACCGTTATACCTAAAGGCGCCAACAGCCAACCAACCCGACCTGTCGCAGCCACCGAATAGAAGCCGGGGTTTGAACGGTGAGTCGAAACCGTCACCACCATCACGTTCCTCTCGACGAGCCGCACCCAACGCTACCTATGGCTTAATCCTCTACCGAGCTCTAGCTAGGGCAGAGGCGCTAACTATGGTTCGACGACGACTCACGGTAGAGAGTCGGCCGTCTCCGACAATGGCAACTACACCCGAGTGTTGTGTCAGCTTTTTGGGGTTATCACAAAACATAGAGTTAGGGTTTGGAGCTAGATACCTACGTACAGTGGCAAACTCTGACCATAACCGCGGCAGGCTGGCAGCGAGCGCACATCTATGAAATCCGTGTTCAGTGAGGTTGAACTCTAATTGGTCAAACGTCATCGGCATTACCAATTATGAATCCGAGCGACCATAGAACACCAGAGTGAAAAAGAGAGATTGGCTGCAGCGAGCATCGTCCATGTTGAGTCTGAGCACTATGAGCTCTGGCGGCCTTGGTTGGCGGCGAAGAAACTCTAGCGGCCTCACTAATGCACAGTTGTAGCTGCGAGTGGGCTCACGAGATGGCAGAGGGTGGTGGTGCTTTGCCCAAGTGTGAGGGAGGAGTTGCACGGTGGAAAGGCGCATGCGACACCGGCGAAATCATGGTGATGGGGCTGCTATGGGCTCCGCACCAGCAAGAGCGAGAGGGAGAGAGCAGAGATCGGGAGATTGAGAATGAGGGAGATGGAGGAGGGTGTGGCGCCTCCAAACTTCAACCAGCTGTGTGGGTGGGACCCATGCTGGCATACAGCCACCAAGTGGCATTCATGGCTTGAGCCCAGTCAGCCACTTGGCATGAGCCGATTGGGTTAGGCGCTTGGCTGACTTGCAACACAACTTTGGCCGCCATTTTCTCCTAAACCTTGAGATGGTTTTCCAAACCAATTGTCCCAACGAAAAGAGATACATGAGTACATCAATATTTCTTTAAGGATTATGATCTAGTTTGGCTTAGATTTCAAATGGCAAGGTTCCCAAGTGAGGTACTCTAAATTCAAAGTGCAATTAAGACTTAGTCACTTTTAGATCCTCAAAAACAGCCCTAAAACATAATTGTGAGCCCTAAATCACAATGTTAGGACCATTTTTAGATCATGACCATTAAACAAAGCTTGTTCCTCAAAAAATTTACTACAACTCTTATTAAGGAATCACTTTCATGCAAAGAATCTATCAAGAAGATCAAAGCAGGTCAAACAAAAGTACTCTAATGATCAAAGTAGACTAGTCGTCATTTAAAAGCTTAATTAGGCAATGTCATAAACAAGAACATTGCAACATTTTGTATCCTTAGTGTATCTAAGTTACTTTGGTGACCAAACAACACTCACTTGCATTAACAACCATGATCGTTAAGCATCATCACAGAATAATTAATCACATATAATGGAGAACATCCATAACAATATGGAGTATCATTTCATGCTTATAAAAGTAGATGGATGAATGATGCTTATCCTCATGTAGTTCAAATGCAAATGAAAACTTAACATTGGGGTGTTACAACCGTTACCTGACCAAGCCTCCTTGGTTTCTCGATTAGGCTAGGGAATGTGGCGGTGTCATATTCGAGTTGGCTTCAACAAGCCATGGTAGTATCTGCCAAGACTCGTAATGAGGAACCAAAAGAGCGTGATTCTGATCAATCTAATTGGCCCTGCACTGATGGTGACTTTGACCTCTAATTCCTCGAGGCGATCATTCATAGTCTCACCTAAGGAGGCACACCATATCAGAGGGTCCTTCTGAAACTGACATCAACGTCAATGATCCCAATGCTAGTCTCTTCAACATTGACCATATAGAGTGCCAATGCTAACTTGATGACTACAACCAACTGCTCATCGAGTTCGATCAACTAGACAAAAAACGAGGAGGAGGAGGAGCATGGACTCTTGCACAAACAGGAGTGCTCCAGAAAACTCCCAATCGTAGCGCTCATCGGGAGGAGGGGAGACACACCCTCAATCAGTCCCCACTTCATGTTAGTATTGACATCGACCGCGATTGTATGAGATTAGCCAAGAGGTCCATGCTCGACTGCTTAAGCAAAATGAAAGACTAGCAGAGTACAACATATGCCTTGGTCAATAACTCAAGATGCCATTCAAGGCATAAGAATGGCAGGCTTACAACGGCGCTCGGTAGGCACCTCCCCTATAGTCGACAACCAACCAAAACTTGGGCATGGCTTTTCGGTAGGCAGCGGACATGCCCTGACCATCCATTGGAGAAGGGCATCGAGCACTATTGAGCATTCGAGAGCTCGTCCCCACAGCCGATTAGATCCCTGAAGCGAGTCATGCCTCAGCTTCATGTAGTCATTGGTGGCAGCCCTCAGGGGCTCAGGATTAGCTTCCTATTGTTCTAAAGGATATGTTACTTAGCAAATAGTGTTTAACTAGCTTTAGGACCACTATAGGTTACAAGCCATCCTTGGAAATATAGTTTTAGAGATGGTTCTATTTAGTAAGATATGTCAACTGCCTTTGAAAAATGGGTGACTAGCTTCTAGGGACAAACGCCCTAAATATCTTGGCAGGCCAATACTTGATTGTGTTGGCAATGTAGATAGTATGGTGCTCAGGCATCCGATGGCCAGCAAACATTCATAGCCAATGCCTTTTTGTGCAGAACGTGCATTAAGGAGCACTACCACATGACTTAGAAGACTACTATTTATGCTTGTGCGCTTTTAGAATGGCATGAAGGTGCATATGTTTAGACGACTATCCGCTGTGTCTGGCGGAAGACTTCATATCTGTGTTCTTTTTTGAGTGACTTGATCGATTCTAGGCTAGAGGTGGCATCGTATGAGCTCGAGGATGTCAAGACGAACCTCTAATCGTGCTTGGGTTGTTGGCCAAGGGCATTGTCGTAGTGTCAAGCATCAATCCCATAAACATATTGGGAAGGATGATGGCTAGTTACCTTCTGGTTGGTGCACGGTATCTGAGTACGTGTGGGTTTACCAGGTCCCGTTTGTTAGGCGGTCAACTAGACTGATACAGTTGGTCAACTACCCAATGAACCATGATGAACATTAGAATGACAAGAACAGGGCATGAAATTTTTAGACTGAGGTCGGTCCTCTCATGTACGTCGTGAATACCAGACTTGGTCTAGTACGTGAATTCTGTTGCTTATTAAGGCACAAACCTGTCCTATTATAGATGGATAACAACTTTGCAAGGTTCCAATTGCTCAGAGAACGTGACCATGTATCTTTTGAAGTTCCACACAAATCATATTTTACAATTTGTTGGGCAAACTTTTGTTATTTAGTAATTGGATCCAAAATAGCTTACAATTTGGAATGAAGGGAGTACTAAATATTTGGGACTAGTATTTTCGAAAATACTAGTCCCAAATATTTAGTACTCCCTTCATTCCAAATTGTGTTATTTGGAATGAAGGAGTACTAAATATTTAGGACTAGTATTTTCGGAAAATACTAGTCCCAAATATTTAGTACTCCCTTCATTCCAAATTGTAAGCTATTTTGGCTTTTCTAGATACATTGCATCTGTTATGAATGTGGATATGTAGTATGTCTAGATAAATAGTAAAAGGGTTGTAGAAAAGCCAACGTTTATAATTTGGGATGGTATATTAACTTTTGTAAAAAAAAAGCCTCGTCACACATTGGTGCTGGAGGACATCTATTTGTCAAAAGATAATGATAATATTTACTATCATAGTCCAAAGAATTCTAGCATTCTAGCAGTTACAAGACAGATTATTGAGGTAAAACAAAAGATGTGAAAATATTGTGCTTCTGCTTATCATACTTCAAATTTAGTGTTGGGTTGGATACATAAAAAGCATTAATGACACATGTGAATTGAGACTGGGTGTACCAATAAATGAGTAGTCTTGTGGTTATAGGTTTGTGACAGGTAGTGATGAGATATAGCTTGAGGGTGTATTAATAAATGAGTAGTAGGTGGAATTAATTCACCTATAATCTTTTATAATTACAAATAAATTAATATTAAATCTATGGATATCTTATATTATTTAGGTTGTAGAGAATACATTCAGATAGTATAAAAGATATGGTATCTCACACAAAGATATCTACTCATTTATTTATTATTATATTGGCATAGAGACGTTGGATTTGTCTTCATGTTAGCAGGAAACTGATGGTACTTTTGCTACTAGGTCACCCATCACAATGACAAATGGGACCATTTGGTAATGTGTTGCTCATTGACCCTGTGGGCCTTATCTCATGTCTAGGGGTACATAGAAGGAAAGTAGTTATAAGTAATAGACTATATGCCAACACTTTATACAGCTTGCATATTGGTACAACGTTCATGTTGTTTGTCTACATATGTATTTATATTGTGCTCTGAGCTCATTGCATCCCATCGCTGCGGCAACAGTTTCCTCGACGACTCTCTCTCTCTCGCGCGCGCAGGTGCTCCTCTCTTTCTCCTCTTAGATTCTCTTCATCATACATCTATGTTGAGTTATTCGTCCATTCTTTTTTCTTATTCTTCTTCCCCAGGTATAGGTGGTGTATCTTTTTTCTTCTTCCTTTTCTACTGATGAGATGTATCTGTGGTGTCACTAAACAGGGATCGAACTAATAAATCTTACCTTTTCCATGTTAAAATAGCAAAAAAATTATTGTAGATTGTTCCTCGAATTTTTTTTTTATATATATTAGGAGAGTAAGAGAGTTGGTATTTCAGTTGCCTGAATTTTCAGAAACAACCTTAGGCAACGCCCTTAAAACCAGGTGACATATATATTCTGGTAAAGATAGTTGTCTAATGCACTTCATCAATATATCCTAGTAAAACACATATTTGATATTATTATTGATCAGCAACAGAAATCATCAGTTTTTTCCCTTTTTTGTCAAGACAGACAACAATAAAATTTATCAAATACAAATATATAAACCTGCAAATGCAAATTAATTTTGAACATTGTTGGCTAAAAGTTTTACACTACAATATTGTTTTGAAACGTTAAATGTCTCTTGTGTTGTTTGTTTGTTATTTAGTAATATTTTCATTATTTCATCATTGTGATTCATGTAAATTTAATAGATATCACAGTGAAAGAAAGAAATTGAATGGAAATGATAGACTAAAAGTTATCGAAGAAATGTTTATCATGCACTTCATTTCGTTACTAATCCCTCCTTTCTAAATTATAGGTAATTTTGCTTTCTAGATATGTATCATTTGCTATGTATCTGGATACACAACTTTTAATATGTATATCTACAAAAGATAGAACGCCTTATATTTTGGAATGGAGGGATTAATAAAGAAATGAAATACACATTCATCTTACTAGCTTTTTCTATGTACATACATATAGTTCATGATAAACATTTATAAGTTTTCTTTACGTAGAATGTGCATATTCAACCTAGTAAATGATTAAGGATGTTAATTATCTCTTATGAGTTATGAGATAACATGCTCTCATAATTCACAAAAAAACATGCTTGCCTCATAGAGGATTTTTAGGCTATAATCTTACTGTATTAAACAATTTATGAGTACCCTGCTGGGTTGTGCCAAGAACCAGCAGTGTTGACCAAGATAATACGTCCAGCTAGTGTAAAGAACTGATAGTGTTGGCCTAGATGAACACTGCCAGCTCGTGTCTTAGACCAGTAGTGAAGTTTGATTGCCACCCCCCATCACTGCTGGTTTGCTTGTGCCAGTTCAATGTCCATAATGATGGGGGCTTTGAACCAACACTGAGTAGCATATCTGGGTAGTGAACATTTTCCCAAATTGCACCACACAATCTTTGCAATGCATGATATATATTGTCCATATTTGAGAGTCAACTAATAATGAAAATTGTCTCTGTGCTATGATTACAGGCTGCTCTATCACCTCACCTTTCATCCCTAGGCACATCATGACATCAGTGACAGTAACCTCGTTCACCCCAGAGATATTGTACAGTGCAGAGGTTCAATTGAAAGTTGAAAACTACAATGAACGCAAAAACCTTGGCTATGCCACATTCATAAGGTCACCAAGCTTTACCGTTGGAGGTTATGAGTGGACACTCAACTATTTCCCAGATGGCCGCTCTGAGCAAACGGAGGGCCATGTCTCCGTTGCTCTTGAATTCATGGGTACTGAAAATCTCTGGGCTATTCTAGGCTTGACATTTGCAGGTGAAGTTGACAGGTCTGCTTGGGCAGGTTGGGCAACAGCTACATTCCTGAACAGAAACAACAATTTTACTTTTTTCTGGCCTGAAGTAAGAAGCGAGGTTTTGGAGCAAATGGGGTTCGTGCAAAATGATTGCCTCGAGATTCAGTGCCAGATTTCTATTTGCAGACCAAATCAGTTGTTAAAAGCCGGATTGCTTCCAGAAGTTGAGGTTCCCGCATCTGATATGTTGCAAAAGCTAGGTAGGTTTATGAACGACCATGTGGCTGCTGATGTGACATTCAAGGTAGAACAAGAAACATTTCAAGCTCATAGGATCATGCTGGCTGCAAGTTCGCCTGTGTTCGATAAGCAACTCAATGGTCAAATGAGAGAGAAGGACATGGGCTGTATACTAGTGCATGACATGCAACCTGCTGTCTTCCAGGCTCTTTTGCATTTCGTATATACAGATTCAATGATTGATATGAGGGACAAGGTTGTTGGTGACCAGATTGAGCTTATTCGACATTTGCTTGTGGCTGCTGATCGCTACTGTATGGACAGACTGAAGAATATATGTGAAGGCATCTTATGCAAATCTGTGGACATGGAGGGCCTGCTAACTACCGTAGGGTTAGCAGACCAGTATCATTGCGTGAAGCTTCTTGATGCTTGTGTGGAGTTCCTCAAATATTCAATGCAGAGGGATATGGTTGAAAGTCAGTGGTATCAGGTGCTCAGGGATAACCATCCTAATGTTGCAGCTCAAATCTGCAAGGAGGTGGAGGATGTTCGAAAATTAATATAACAGAGTCTTTCTTATCATGTATTCAGAATAATTTTGTTTGTTGAAGTCTTATATATGTATGGAATTTGAATAATTCTGCTTATAAGCTTATGTTCAGCATCGTCCATTCGGGCCAGTTTTTTTTTCTGTTGAATTCTCAACTGTATTTTGTTAGACTATATATGCCAAAACAGCATTCATCTGTTCATGGGATTTCATTCCCAGAGTATAAGCTCCCAGTTTCAGACAACGTTTTTATGAGTTCTGCTAATACTTGATGCAGTAATTATAAGTTCCGACATATTCTTCGAGCCCAGGTAATAACATAACTAAAGTAAACTAGCTGCAACCCCAAGTGATGAATATTCTGATCCGGCATATTCCGCCTTCTTCCATTCTAGTACCGTAGAGATAGCCAACAACATTCAGTACAATGTCTTTCTCATCTGGTAGAGTATGACTGTTTGTGTACACATAATCTCTATTAACCTGCTTTTAACAGCTGTCGTGGAGCATTTTGTGGTTCTTCTGGTTAAAATATGCGTTGCAAGAAACTTTGTGATGGCTCCAGTAAAGAAATCATTCTTGTCTACATGCATGTTCTCTTTGTATATATTTTTTTCTCGAACACGACTTCGCGTGTATTTTATATTAAGAAGAAGAAGCCGAGACCGGCAAATACAAACACAACGCAGCCACTGAGACAGTGGCCGCAACACAAGAACAAAACAGTAAGAAAAACAAAGTGGCCACCCCACCAACCACTACGAAACATAAGATTTTTTTAGAGGAATTTCGGGGGAATAAACACATCCCCACCTACTTTTTATAATCCACAGATGCCGGAAACCGGTGGGTGGAAGTGGGTTAAAACATCACGCCGCGAAGCGGCAAGTAACCAAGAAGTCGCTAAAGTGTGATGCAATCACGAGAGCGATCCCTGAAAACACCTCTACAGAGGATACACCAACAGCTATGGGGAGAGGAGAGGTTACAACAACACATAACACAACACAACACAAAACAGCCACAAGGGTAATCCTAGCCAAAACTAAAAGACGATAGCCGATTGTCAACTTGCGCCCCCCGCCGAGCAGCATACTTGCCGATTTCACCATGGCTCTTGTGTTTGGCACCACTCAACTAAGAGCAGCAACAAACTCGCGAGCCGTGACCTTTGTGCCCGGCACCACTCAGCTAAGAGCAGTGACGAACTCGCAAGTCGTGGCCCTTGTGCCCGGTTCCACTCAGCTAAGAGCAGTGACGGACTCGCAGGCCGTGCCCTCAAAATGCCCGGCACCACTCAGCTAAGAGCAGTGGCGGACTCGGAAGCTCGGATCCATCGAACACAACGACCTCCATGGAAAAGATGGGGACACCTCCAGCACATCCGGTCCCACGTGCCGCCATCCACGGGGAGGAAGCCGTGAAGGCAATTGCGGCAGCACCCGGCATTTGATTTTATGCCACCATCATGAAGAGCATCGACGAAGCAGAGGCGCCAGAGGAAGACGGTCGTCGAAGCAACGACAGCGACTAGCAGCCAGGCCAGCCTTACCCAGGAGAAGAACAGGGGACATGAGACACACACCAAGGGGAGAAGGGATACAAACAAAGCTCGAGCAGGTTTGGAGCAAATAGGGAGAGCACAAGGACACATCGGGACACAGACAGGAGCAGGTGTGCTTGTATCGATGCCCTCAAGAGGGAGAGCGACATCCACAGACGCCGCAACGATAACCGAAGCACCAGGCTCGTTAGGGCTTTCGCCCCAAGGCCTTCCCAATTTGCTGCAGCCGTGATAGCAGAAATTGGAATCCACAGCAACGCCTATAGGAAGGCAGATGACGTCGAAGGCGCCATCGTCGCTGGCGGTGTAACGGACAGGCAGGGTTTTCACCTGGATTCCATATGCTCAAGGGAGACTGTGGGGGTATAAACCCCTATACCCGCACGGCCCGACTTTAGGCCTGCTCGGACAGATCCTTGGCCCAAGAGCACAAGGCCGACCAGGGCCCAAATCTGGTCGGCTACCTTGGAAGACAAGGAAGGAAGAGCGGACTAATTGGCATTGCTTGGTCGGCGGTGAAGATATCGATCGCGGGAGATCGGATCGGATAAAAGTTGTTACCTTATATGTACATTTGTACCCGGAAATATCGGGCTTGTAATCCTGCTCCTCCACTATATAAGGCGAGCAGGACACCCTCCCAAAAACTCATCTCGACATTAATATACAGACTCGATCAAGAGCACAGGACGTAGGGTATTACACGTATCGTGGCCCGAACCTGTATAAACACAGCGTCTTGTGCCTCTTGATTACATCTTGTTCGTCATCTAGCGTGCCTTACCGATCAATCTACTACCTTAGGCATACCCTAGGTAGACTGCCGCCGATATTTCGTCCACAGTGGCGCGCCAGGTAGGGGCTGTGCGTTTAGATCTCAAGATGAACAGGATGGTTTCGTTCCCTGCCTCCATGGACCTCGACGACATCGCTCCGATCACCTTCGGCTCTTTCGGCTCCTGTGACGTAATCGAGGTAGCGCCGGCTGTCGAGGCGACCGCACTCAACGCTCATTACGCAACTCCACCGCAAGAACGAGACTCCGACCTCACGGAGAGGCTGCTAAGGCTGATGGTCCGGCCATCGATCCCACTCAGATCTAATCGAGATGATCGATCGCCATGGAGAGGGATTGGCAGAAACTCTCGTCCTCGCAGAATCCGCGCTCAAGCAACTTGCCGACCTCCGGGTCGATGACGGGTTCATCCCCGTACAGCGATGAAGGCGCTGCAACACACAAGGGTCTCGGTCAGATCTAGATCTATCCAGCTCAGATCGCCCGAGGCCGTCGCTCAACCGCCCGCCACACCCTACACTGGACGACAGATCAGGGAGAACGGGTAGCCCCTTCATGTTTGGGCTCAAAAACACCGCCGCATCCTATGAGGAGCTCTCCCCTCCATTGGTCCCTCAGCATGCTGGTCGGATCCGGCATCCACCGACCTCGCCCCACTTCGTCAACATGATCACCTCAGGAGGGACGCCCGACGCTGCAGCACAGCCATCGGACATGGAGGAGTCAAGCATCCCATCGCTCCCCTCTGCCGTAAAGGCAGCCGTCGAGGCAGGGATCTCCAGGACAACTCCTCGACGCAATGGGCTATATGCCTCCCGCTCCCACCGAGACGCCGAGCTCCATGACGACGCAAGTATCGCCCATGGCGATGGATGTCGATAAAATCGCCAATAACAGCATCCCAGATGAGGAGATTCCCCAATCCGTAGCTGAGCCATGCAGAGAAGAGGATAGCCCCGAGCACCCTCCAGGCTTCGGCAACACCGTTTTCATGGTCAGCAATGACGAGCCCACCGCTGATAATGAAACTCCCGATCAACGCCGCGACCGCATCGCACGCAATACACATCGTGGTGTCCGGCGTGATCGAGAGCAGCAAGAAGTGCAGCAGCGGGCCGATCAAGCCCGTCATATCAACCGCAACTTGGCCGATGAGTTCGATCTGGTCGGACAGCGTCGGGTTCACAAAACCCCGACAGCCAACATCGCGGTAGCCAAGAGCAAGTTGGAGGCAATGCCTCACACCCCAGCAGTCCAAGAAATCATCGACCACCTGATGGCAGCCGAAGGGCAGGTAAATCGCATGCGCCGGGCCGACGTACCTCCAGAAGTCCCGGCAGCGTCTGCTCAACGCAGCCGCCGACCAGAGTTAGGGGAAAGATCTGCGAATCAAGACCCAAGCAACAGACCGGCGCACTCTTCAAATTGCTCCAGCAACTCCAGTTCCGATTCATCCAGCCGCGACGTACGATCCATAAACCGCGACCGCCGCCGCCGATCGCCGGATAGGCGTCGCCGCGACGATTCACCACGACGACCCCGGGAGCGGCGTGGCCGCCGAGCATTCCGTGATGATGACGCCGACCAGTACCGGCACAGGAATCGCTACGACGACGATGATCGGCGCTACGATGGGGGCCGTTTTGAGATCCCCGGCCCCAAGCCATATTCCGACCGACTCAGGGAGGTGCATTGGCCGCGGAACTTCAAGGCCGGCGAGGTGCAGCCCTACGATGGCCGCAAGAATCCCGACCAGTGGCTCTTCCTGTATGAGACTGCAATCCGAGCAGCAGGGGGTGACGAAAGTGTGATGGCAAACTACTTACCAGTAGTCCTGGGCTCTTCTCCAATCAACTGGCTCATGTGCCAACGCGAGGGCTCGATCCATAGCTGGCCTCAACTTCGCCATATGCTGTCCGAGCACTTCAAGGCTACCTGTCATCAGCCTGGCTCCAAGTACGCCTTGGCCCAGATCCACGACTACCCCAACGAGCCTCTGCGCGAGTACATACGCCGCTTCAATGATATGTGGACAACGGTAACGGACATCACGCAGCAAGAAGCCGTCGAGCTCTTCATCAAGGGGCTCACCCAACCCCGCAAAGAGAAGTGCAAGATCGAACTCAGCCGAAGACGATGGGCGAAGCCCTGAAAATCGCCGGTGAATGGACACGTGTCGATGACGCTTTGCGATCCAGCAAAGAGGATGGTACATCTCGACGACCTCCCCGCTGCGACGACGATGACGATCGTGATCGCGATCATCGCGCGCGGAACCGCAGAAACCGCGACGACAGACACGACTCTCGGCGCTCCGAGCGGCGCAGCCGCAGCCGTGAGGACGACCGCCGTGATTCCCGCCACCGCGAGCGGCGCAGCCGCAGCCGCGAAGACAATCGGCACGGACGCAAGCGTAACCGACGCGAGGACGGCCAGCGCTACCACGGAAACCGTGTTCATAACGTCAACAACTAGGATAAGCCATATGATGATGGCTACGACAAGGTCCTTAGCCAAGACTGCCCAAGGCACCCAAACAAAGGCCACACGATGGGCCAGTGTTGGGGCTTTGCGAACATCTTCAAAAAAGCTGACACGCGGCGACCGCGGGGTGGCAACAAGAATCGGAAGGACAACCGCAATGCCGACAAGGACGTCAAGAAGGAGAGAGACGACAACACCTCGGATGAGGACCGCCGCCACGAGTTCAAAGAACCCGAAAGAAACGTCGCTGTCATCTTTGGCGGCAAGGTCGCCACGGAGTCCCAAACGGACAAGAAGCTACTCCGACGGTCAATAATTGCTTTCAGTAGCGCCGACCGACCGAACGCGTTGCGATGTCAAGGCACCCGCCCGGTCGGAGCAACCAATCTCCTTCACCCGAAGCGAGACATGTGGGCACGAGGGAGGACTCCGGTCGTTTCCCCTTGTTCGGACCCCATCATCCAACACCTCCGCTTTGAGAAGGTGCTTTGGTCGATGGAGGCAGTGCCTTAAACATACTGTTTTTACAGACATACAAAGAGCTCGGCCTGAAAACAGAAGACCTGGAACCCTACGACTCGCCGTTCTGGGGGGTGATGCCAGGAAAGCCCTCCATGCCCCTTGGTCAAGTCACCCTCCGGGTCCAGTTTGGTACAAAGCAGCATTTTCGCTTCGAGTACCTTAACTTCATCATCGCCGACTTCGAAGGCGTCTACCACGCGATCCTCGGCCGACCTGGCATCGCCAAGTTCATGGCGGTCCCGCATTACGGCTATATGGTGCTCAAGATGCCCACGGAGAAAGGCATCCTCTCCCTTCGCAGCAACGTCCTCATGGCGTGCCACTGCGAGTCAGCTTCGTTCGCCGCCACTGACCTCGCCGACCTCCGAGCCCGCATGGCGGATATGGTGCTGGAGGCCAAGGCCATCCCTCCAGCCGACCTCGAGATACCTCTCAAAGAGGCCAAACGCTCCTCCAAGAAGAACCGAGAGTACAAGGAAATCGAGCTCGTCCCGGGAGACAAGACAAGAACCGCCTTGGTTGGGGCCAACCTCTCCAGCAAATAGGAAAGCACGCTTATCTAGTTCCTTCGGGATCACATTAGCGTGTTTGCATGAAAACCAGCAGACATGCCGGGTGTTCCCAGGGAACGGGCCGAGCACTTCCTGAATGTCTCCAAAGCCGCCAAGCCAGTGAAGCAAAAGCTCCGACGGTTTGCGAATGACAAGAGGGAGGTGATTAGGGTAGAAGTAGCAAAGCTATTAGCCGCTGGCTTTATAAAAGAAGTGTATCATCCCGATTGGCTCGCCAATCCGGTCCTTGTACGCAAGAAGAATAAAGAATGGAGAATGTGCATTGATTACACCGCTCTCAACAGATGCTGCCCTAAAGACCCCTTCACCTTACCACGCATCGACCAAGTTGTCGACTCCACTGCGGGCTGCGAGCTGCTTTCCTTCTTGGATTGCTACTCCGACTACCACCAAATATCCCTCGCTATCGCCACCAGGAGAAAACTTCATTCATCACCCCTTTCGGCGCTTACTGCTACAAAACGATGTCCTTCGGCCTCAAAAACGCCGGGGCCACTTACCAAAGAGCAATCCAGAATTGCCTAAAAGATGAGATCAGAGACCGCCTGGTCGAGGCGTACATGGACGATGTGGTGGTAAAAACCACAACTGCCGACTCTCTGGTCGCCAACCTCCAGCGAACGTTCGACGCCCTAAACGTGTTCCAATGGCAATTGAACCCCACCAAGTGCATCTTCGGCGTGCCCTCCGGCATACTGCTCGGCAACGTCGTGAGCCAAGATGGCATACGCCCAAACCCCGAAAAAATACAAGCCGTCCTTAACATGCAGCCCCCTCAATGTGTCAAAGACATCCAAAAGTTAACAGGGTGCATGGCGGCCCTAAGTCGTTTCATCTCGCGACTAGGGCAAAAAGGATTGCCATTTTTTCGGTTGCTCAAAGCAAAAGAAAAATTCGAGTGGTCGACAAAGGAAGATACCGCCTTCATGGAACTTAAAACATACCTAACCAATCCTCCGGTGCTTACGGCCCCCAACGACGGCGAAGAAATGCTCCTCTACATCGCGGCCACTGACTGAGTAGTCAGCACGGTATTGGTGGTCGAGCGAACGGAAGCTGGTCACGTTTACCCGGTCCAGCGCCCGGTCTACTACGTTAGCGAAGTGCTCACCGACTCCAAGCACCGCTACCACCACATTGAAAAATTGCTATTGGCAATTTTGATCACCAAGCGAAAACTTCTACACTATTTCCAATCTCGGCAGATCACGGTGGTCACTAGCTTCCCGCTAGGCGACATCCTGTACAACAAGGACGCCAGTGGTCGAATCGTCAAATGGGCGCTCGAACTCATGGCATATACCGTCAAGTTCAAGACCTGTAACACCATCAAGTCACAAGCCCTTGCCGATTTTCTGGCTGAGTGGTCGGACCTTACCACCCCTTGGTATGAGTCCAATCATAAGTACTGGGAAATGTACTTCGATGGTTGTTGACGGTCGTTAAGTGCCAATTTTTACCGTCAACTAAACATGAGAAAGGACTAAAATATGTTCACCAACTAGATATGGGGGTTATACTGACGAATTCCACGAGTTTTGGTGAATGTCTCTGTTTCGGGGTGTCGGCTGAAAATACCCAAGGAAGGCCCACATGTCGGGTTTACATAGAGATAATCGGGAACCGGTGAAAATTCTGTAATCTGGAAGGTTCGAGAAGGCTCGGACCAAACGGGAGCCCGAACGGGCTCGGTGGAGAGTCGGCCGACTCCCACCCTTGGTCGGCCGTGACTGGACTCCGGACATCGCACGCCTCGCGGATCCCCGTTCCACCGCCTTTGAGGATGAATAATAATCGTCCGTTTAGGTCGGTTTGATCCGAGGGCTGTGGTGCATCCTAGAGGGCTATATAAGCGGGGCCCCGGCCCCCGGAGGAGGCATCCCAAAAACCCTAATTTCATTTGCTCCAGTAGGATCGCCGTGGGTCCCCTTGAATGGATCTCCTCGCTAAACCTAGCCATCAAGAGAAGATTAGCCCTCATTAGGATCTAGTCTTAGCATAATAGAGAGATAGAGAGCGAGGAAGAGTTGGAGGTGGTGCCGGCATGTCGGTGCTCCCCTCGGGCTTGTACTTCGGCGGATTCGGCTTCTCCAAGCCTGCATCCGGATACTTGGTAATTGATCTTTATTCAAGTATTTATTTTACTCTTTTGTTCATTGGTTCACAGTTCTTATGATTGCTCTAGTTCTTGTTAGCGCTCCGAATTAGAGTAGTAATTGTTAGCATAAGCGTGGTGCTTAGGGCCGTCGGTTACCCGTGTTTGCGCCTATTCTTCGGTTGTGTGGTAGTTACGGGAGGTGACAGCCCGTCCACACCGAATTGAGTAGGTTCTTAAATTAGTAGGACCGTAGTCACGTCGGTAGAGTTATCCTTTGTGGTGCTTTCCCGTCTAGTGGCGTCCCGAAGTGAACATTAGAAGGACAATTGCTTCATAACCTTGCCTTGCATAGGATCATTACCATAGGAATCCTCTTTACCCATCATATCTTAAACCTTGATTGCTACCCATAGATAAACTAGTTGTTTGGCGACCCACACACGTTTCCCTGTGGATACGATATTTAAAACCCTCCGGGTGAAAGCTACAACGGTATCCGTGCGCTTGCGGATTTATCTGTGTGCGTTAAAAATACCAACAATGGTTCGCTCAAGATCGATGGCGCGGGCGCTGGTGTGCATTTTACCGCCCCCTCGGGAGACGAGCTCAGCTACGTCCTTCGCATCCATTTCCCGGCATCAAACAACGCTGCTGAGTATGAAGCCGCGCTTCATGGCTTGCGCCTCGCCGTCGAGCTCGGTATCAAACGCCTAATGGTATACGGCGACTCCCTCCTTGTCGTCAACCAAGTGAATAAGGTGTGGGACACCACCAGCGAGCGAATGGAGGCCTACGTCACCGCAATACGACAGCTCGAAGACAAATTCTATGGCCTCGAATTCCATCACGTCGTACGCGATAATAATGACGCCGCTGACAAGTTATCAAAACTTGGCTCCACCAGAGCCGCCATCCCACATGGAGTGTTCATTCATGACCTGCTCGAACCATCCGTTTCGGTGCCCTCGGAGGCACAAATTCCCTTCCCAGCAAAGCCGGATCTCAATCCTCCGCGCCCCCAGTCGCCAAGCAACGCGACAGCCGACCACGTTGCTTTGATGGACATCGACGACGACGAAGACGCCATGGCCGAGGACGCGTCGGCACCGCAAGAACAGTCGCCTGACGTCACACCGACCACGCCCGACCAGTCAGACTGGCGTCTGGACTTCATCCGCTACATCACCAACGAAGACGTGCCAGACGATCCCATCTTGCGCGAACGCATAGTACGACGTAGCAAGCACTATGTCCTCATGGACGGCGAGCTCATGCGGAAAAATGCTAAGCAGGAAATCTTGCAAAAATGCATAACGCAGGACGCTGGCATAAAACTCCTTGACAAGATACATTCAGGCGAATGCGGCAATCACGCCGCCTCCAGAACGCTGGTCGGCAAGGCTTATCGTGCCGGTTTCTACTGGCCAACCGCCGTCGCCGACGCCGAGCAGTTGGTGCGGCACTGTGTCAACTGCCAATTTTTTGCCAAGCAAACACACGTTCCGGCTCATCAGCTACAGACGATCACGGCCTCTTGGCCCTTCTCATGTTGGGGCCTCGACATGATCGGCCCCTTCAAGAAAGCTCCTGGGGGATTTCGGTATGTTTATGTGCTCATCGATAAGTTCTCCAAATGGATTGAATATATGCCACTGGTCAAAGCCACCGCTAAGAAAGCAGCTGACATGCTAAACGACGTCATCCATGGCTTCGGAGTTCCAAACTCCATCATCACAGACCTCGGCTCTACATTCACCGGAAGCGATTTCTTTGACTTCTGCGACAGCAAGTGTATCAAGGTAAAATACGTCTCCGTTGCTCATCCACGGGCCAACGGACAGGTCGAGCGAGCAAACGGCATGATACTCGACGCCTTACATAAGCGCCTCTACAAGGATGATGAAGATGAACAACGTCCCGGCCGATGGCTTAAAGAGCTCCCGGCCGTAATCTGGGGACTCCGCACACAGCCAAGTCGCAACACTGGCGTCTCTCCTTACTTCATGGTGTTCGGATCCGAGGCGGTCCTCCCTGACGAAATCGCCTTCCGCTCCCCACGTGTTGTCCAATATGACGAAGACATCTCCAACGACACTCGTGCTCTAGAAGTTGATTCCATTGAAGAAAAACGACTCGAAACTTGTGCACGCACGGCCAAGTACTTGGCCTCCATGCGCCGATACTACAACCGTAATGTCAAAGAACGTTTCTTCATGGTCGGCGACCTGGTCCTACGACGAAAACAAAACCTCGCCGGCATCCACAAGCTCGCCTCCCATTGGGAAGGGCCATTCATGATCAAGGCGGTCACAAGGCCGACCTCGTATCGGCTGTGCACCTTGGACGACCCCCCGATAGATGTCCCGAATTCATGGCATATCGACCACCTACGGAAGTTCTACCCGTAGCACCTAGCGCTAAGAGTTACATGTACCTATCTTGTATTTTCTCGATTCAAGTCAATTGAATAAAGATCGTGCTGTTTCATCTTGTTTAAAGTGCTCCTCCGGGCATCATTCGTGATCTCTTACTCCTACCTCTACAAGATGCGATCAAGAAAAAAGCTAAACGCCTCCATATATAATAAAGCGGCCATAGCCGCAATGTAGCAAAAGTGACCATATTCCACGTCACACCATCACAAGTTTTTCCACCCTCCGCAACAAGCCACAACAAAAGTACCACTACAACGCTCAGGGCACTATGCGGATATTCTTCACCATCGCCTTGGACGTCTCCAGGGAATCACGCCTGAGTTCCTCCGCCGCGTTCGTGTCGGTGCCCGGCGCCAGTCCTTGCCGCAGATGTTCCAAGTTGATGAAGGGGCAGTAGGAGCGCACCACGGCAAGCACGTGGGAACCCACGTGCTCGGCACCCTCCCGGACAAATTCCTGCAGTCGGGACCAAGAAGATCGGCTCGCCACGACAACTACGCTGAGGGGGGTCGCCGCTGTAATGGCCTCCGCTTCGTCTTCAGCCAGCACATTTAACACCGGAGCAATGCCGCCGACGAGCTCCGCCACCTCACCTTGAACGCGCTGGGCATCCGCGCGCAGACTCTGGACCTCTTCCTGCGACGACCGAATGCGACCTGCATATCACGAGCAACGTGAGACGTAACTCCAACTGTTCATCAACTCAAGTTATGGGAACGCGTCATACCTTCCATATCCCGCTGCACCGTCGCATGACGGGCGGCCTGCTCCTCCATCTGCCGACGCACCTCCGCTATTTCCTTCTCCGCCTGCTCGGCGCGTTCCTCCGTATCTGCGTGCAAACAAAGACATCACCATAACAACTACGTTAAGCAGACTACGCCTCCCTCACGCCGGGGACTTTACATACCTCTTTTCTGCTGTACCAGCTGCCTCACATGCTCGGCCACCTCCTCCTGCTCGGCCGCGCGAGCCGCCAGTTGGGCGTTCAGGCCCTGCACGGAGCCCCTCAGCTGCTCAACCACGCTGAGCAGACGGGTGTTCTCCGCCGCCGTGGCCTCAAGCCGCTCTAAGGCACGCTTTCGACGATCGGCGGCCCGGCCTACACTCTGCCCAATACACTATCAGTCAGGCTACATAAAATGTTCATCGCCAGCAAGACAAACGGCTCCCCGTGCACCGACATACCTGCACTTGACGAAGCAGTTTGGTCACGGTCCCCTCCATCTGGCGCATGGCGTCCTCCGGAATTTCCTCCTCCGCCGCCGCGTCAACGGCTCCACCTCCTGAACTCTACCCAGTCTCCTGCGTGGTCGCCGCGACTTCAGGACGCGGTGGCGGGCCAAACACCGGAGTGTACATCACCATCGTGCCCGGCTCGGCACGCGGCGTACTTACTCCGGTGCCCGCCCCTTCGCCAACGACGGACTGGGCAGTGGTCGGCTCGGGCACCACCTCGGTTTCCCTGCGCGTCATAAGCAGCTTTTCAGTCGTTAACCCAGCGCATATTTTGCAAACAACTCTGAGGCTCGATAATTACCTCGCCACGACAGAAAAGGTCGACTGGAAGCGATCACGCCGACGACCACGGCTACTCCCTCCACCACGGGAGGTTGCACCGGCGGCTTGCTGTGCCGTCACAGTCACCTGCTCCACCACCGCCACGGCCGGGATTTCGTCGACTCCCGAGGTCGGAGCAACATTGCCGACCTCGGTCCTCTGCTCCACCGTCGTGGCACCCGGGTTCTCACCATCTCCCGTAGCCAGCACGGCGCCATCCGCCCCGTCCACCTGCTCGGCCGTCGTCGCCACAGGGTCTTCAACAACGTTCGTCGCCGGCGTGGTGTCACGTACCTCGGCGCTCGGTGTCTCCAGCGGGGCATCCTGGACGGCGACAGGGACCACGGGTGGCTCCTCCAAAGGCGCCTCCTGGCTCCCCCTGACTTCTCCGCCACCGGCCGCCTTGGCACCCTCCGACTGTACTGGCGCCGGTGAGGGCTCGCGGCTCAGCACCCTGCTCGGCGACGGCAGGTCAGGTGCGACCGCCCCCTGTGACACCTCTGGGCTCGCGGCTGGTGGCGTCGCAGTCGGCGACCCACCGGTCCGAGCCTTCTTGTACAGCTGGCTCAATGGAATATCATCCATTGAGCCTCCCGACGACAATGACGAAATTTGCGCCTTCCTTCTCCTCTTGGTCAAAGTCTTCGTCTTCGGCGGAGACGCTCGGGACTCTGGCTGCTTAGCGGCCACGCGCCGTAGTGCTCGTTGCACCCGCGGCGTAGAGCCCTGCGTGGCCTCCTCCTCGCCATCCCCGTCACTCGGCTCGTCGTCCAGGTCCGCCATACGAGCGAGACGCTCCTCCAATGATCGATTGTAGCCCTGGACCTCACCGCGGGGCCACTCCTCGGACGGAACGTCCGAGATGTACACAGCACGACCCTACATAAAATATCGCCATAAGTGACCACACGAGCATAAGTTTTTGTATACAAAGATGCGCAAATCGCTACGTACCGCTGGTGGCGGATAGGCCGCAGTGTACGGCGTCTGCGGTTTCTTCGGTGCCATCTTCGCCGGATCAAAGTTGTGGAAGCACTCCGCCCCTCGAGCGGCCATCTCCGTCGCATCCACAGTATCCGTCCCCTCGCGGGACGGGTCCGTCAACCCCCGGTACTCATACATCAGGGTGGGTCTCTCCTTACACGGCTGCACCTGACGCTGCCACCACATCACGGCCACCATGACGCCGTGCACGCGCTCCCTGTTCATGAGCGGCAGCAGCTCGTTCACCTACTCCATCTCCATAACATTGGGCCTCGCCGCCCACTTCACATTCGGCTTCGGCACCAACGCCACGTCACTGGGGACCGGCCTCCCCTCCGGGTTCTGCCTCATGTAGAACCATTTGTCGAACCAATTCTTCATGGAGGTAGAGTGGGGGATGGTCACCCATTGGGATTTCATCCCATCCCGCAGCACAATGTAGCAGCCCCCAACTATTTGGGACCCACCGGTGCCTTCCCCTTTCTTCTTCAAACAATAAAATTGGCGAAACAGGTTGAAGTTCGGCCGAATGCCGATAAATGCTTCGCAAATAGCGATGAACTCCGACAGCGTCAGGATGGAGTTGGGGTGGAGGTTGCATAGAGAAATCTCCCAGTGGCGGCACAAATCGCGGACGAACGGATGCACAGGTGACCCCAATCCCCGCACGAAATAATCTTCCAAAACCACAATTTCTCCCTCGCGGGGAAGCGGAAACCGCTCACATGACGGCGGCGCTCGCCAGATCCGGCTCTCCTCCGGCGGCAGCAGGCCTCGCTCCACCAGCTTTAGCAGCGACTCCCTCGTCGTCCTCGAAGGGCCCCAATGCTCCACCAACAGCTTACGCCGCGCCGCCTCCGATAGCCGCAACTGCCCGCTCGCCATTTCCGGTCTACCCCGCCTCCTTCTTCGGTCCACCCACCGGCTCGCGGTCGTGCGGCTGCGACCCGGCTCGATAGGCGGTGGCAGGTCGAGGGGCGGTGGCGGGCGATGCGAGATGGGGGTGGCGGCGGTTAGGGTTTGGTGAATGCGAAGCGCGCTCGGGAGAAGAAGTGATGAGTGTGGAACTTCCTGGAAGTGGAGAGACTGAGCGGCGGCGGCCGCCTCTCCCCTTTTTATACGGCTCGGCGGTCCCCGCGGGGGACCTAGGGTTGACTCCCAGGGGTCCTTTTCTAAATGGGCCGGCAGAGGCGGGCCTCTGTATTTTATTCCCACGATGACGCCTTTATCTGGCCTGTTACGCCCTTTGACAAAAATGGAACGGCGGGATCTCCCTACTTTTGGCGGTTCCGCCCGACGTTTTGTGACGCACATGGACGCACGTGCGCACAGAGCGCATTTTTGCTTTTTATTTTTTGCCCGCGTGTCAATTTTTCCACGTGCCACAATTTTTTCTCCGACCACTGTTGACCTGGTTCACCAGCAATATGCTGGGGACTGAGTACAAAAGGCACAGCTTTTTCATCTCTCCTAATAAAGTTAGGATGGTTCAACACATACCGCTGGACACATGGTAACAGAGGGCTCGGCCGACCAGCAAAGCTCCGGTCAGAGTAATAATTAAGTCATTTTCCTCTCCTTCACTTTTTGGCAAAACTACCATGCTTTCTGGAATGATGCAAAGCATCGACCAGAACACAGCACAGCTGTGGTCCATTCTGAGGCTCTTGTGCTTAGCACGGGCCCGCTTCGACCGCGTATTACGCAAGGGTACATCAAAGGTGTATCATTTTTCCACCTAGTTAGCCTTTGACACAGTCAAGGGCTGGAACTTCACGGTTGCAACCGTGT
Organism: Themeda triandra; assembly: GCA_018135685.1. Lineage (NCBI taxonomy): Eukaryota > Viridiplantae > Streptophyta > Magnoliopsida > Poales > Poaceae > Themeda > Themeda triandra. Next base: position 60,065 of record JAENPR010001061.1, on the reverse strand, counting down.
TCCCCATGATAAAGCCATGGAGCTAGCGATGGGTACGTTTTCCTTTCTCGACACATGGCATTTGGGGTTTGGCCGGTACGCAAAGCTGCCCTCCATTCTATCGACAATGTGGGTTTTCCCTGCTTCCCTATCTTATGTACTCGGGCCATGTTCACTAGACATCCGCAAATGCTGTATGTCTAGACACAACAAAGTTGTGGTCGATTTTCAATCTTTTGTCACCCAAAACTGGTCGGCCAAGCCGCCATGCTTTTACTCAGGGCTGGTTAGCAGAGCTAATACAGTCTATTCTCCAGTGCTGGGGACTGGTAGGCCCAGTTGCCATTTCGTTGCTGGGGATCGCTGGCAGAGCTCCCACAGCCCCATCCCCATCGCTAGGGACTGGTCGGCCAAGCCGCCATTTATAGCTACGGATTGGTTAGCACAGCTACCACAGTCTCGACCCCACCGATGGGCACTGGTCGGCCCAGCCACCACTTTATAGCTGGGGACTGGTTAGCAGAGCTATTACAGTCCCATCCCCATCTCCAGCACCACAAACCGGTTGGCATAGCCACCGTCATGAATTCGGTACAACAAGCACTCTCTAGATCCTGATACAACTTGTTCCACACCTTATATCAGGCTCGGGGACTACGTGGGCCCATGTCACTTTGCAGTGACTTGGGCTAATTCTTATGCAGCATTCCACGATGGTGCGATTGACTCTCTACAGTCAAGAAAAACCTTTTTCTTTCGACTGTGGGCCCACGTCATGAGATGATCAATAAATTTTTCTTTCTGCACAAAAAGAGCAACATGCATCTTTCGCTCAAAGCAGCATGCAGAAGCTCAAAGAGCTCGACCAGGCGCTGGTCGGATGCATGCAAGTCTTCAAATACCTCAAGACACATGATGCTCGGGGACTAGCTATGGGGGTATAAACCCCTATACCCGCACGGCCCGACTTTAGGCCTGCTCGGACAGATCCTTGGCCCAAGAGCACAAGGCCGACCAGGGCCCAAATCTGGTCGGCTACCTTGGAAGACAAGGAAGGAAGAGCGGACTAATTGGCATTGCTGGTCGGCGGTGAAGATATCGATCGCAGGAGATCAGATCAGATAAAAGTTGTTACCTTATATGTACATTTGTACCCGGAAATATCGGGCTTGTAATCCTGCTCCTCCACTATATAAGGCGAGCAGGACACCCTCCCAAAAACTCATCTCGACATTAATATACAGACTCGATCAAGAGCACAGGACGTAGGGTATTACACGTATCGTGGCCCGAACCTGTATAAACACAGCGTCTTGTGCCTCTTGATTACATCTTGTTCATCATCTAGCGTGCCTTACCGATCAATCTACTACCTTAGACATACCCTAGGTAGACTGCCGCCGATATTTCGTCGACAGAGACCTGACTCAGCATGGCGAACCGCCCATACGCCGGCATTCGCCGAGGAGCATGGCCATACCGTTGCAGCGTGGCCGGAGGCACTCCATGGGTGGGAGCCCGTTGAGGCCATCCACCCGCCAGAACCGGAGCATGTCTCACGGACACGGGAAACCTTGTCATCGAGGAGCGTGACGCGGATCTCGGACGCGACGACGATGCAGATCTGCTCCATGCCACCGCCCCGTGGCATGTGCCGGTGCCCGGTCCACCCGTGGCCACGGGCGTACCAGCGGAGGGCTCCAGCTCGCCTCCGTCTTGCTGCCATGGGCGGCCTCTGTCTCGCGAAACCCGGCCAGCTCGTGCGCCCGGCCCGCAGCCGATCCACGCATGGGAGCAGCGCTCTAACCTCCGCTAGCCAGGCCCACCACCGGGAGGTCCGCACGAAGACCCGTCGCCAGGCGGAGGTAGGGGTCGCCAGCCCAGGTGCGCCGCTAGTCGGACGCCTTGGCGCCCCACCGCCGCATCAGCCTCCTCCGGCCCCGGTAGCCCCGGATTTGGGACGGGAGCGTCGCGTTTGGGGCCGGAGGGGGACGCGCCGCTGTGCGACCCTTGGTGCGCCCAAGCCCGTCCGAGCGGCCGGATCCGTGGCTGGGAACGCCGGATCCGGGCCTAGGCAGCACATATCTGCCTCAGCGGCGGCCACACTGCTCGCCATCGGCCGTCCATGCTCGCGCAGTGCCGAACAAGGGGAAAGGGAGAGAGGAGATGGGATGGGAGAGGGTGAGGTCGAAAGTGTTGTGGAGGAAGCCCTTTTTTCGGGCGCCACCGCGGGCCGCCGCCACCGCTAGTCGGGGTGCGGCGGCAGCGGCCGGAGAGAGGCGCAGTGGAGGCTCCGGTGGCGGTGGCTGGGTCGCCCCCGAGTCGCCCTGTACGGACGACGCCGGGGGGGGGGCTTCTCGACTCGATAGTAGGATTCTAACTTGAGCGACCACAAATGCCTCCAATATGCTGTCCGGCGCGTTCAATTCACAGAGCTACCGATCTTCTTTACAGTAATAGTGAAAAGGTCACGAAACATAAGATTGCGTCCACCAATGAGGATTATACACAAGGTAGTTTATGAGATGCAGGAGTCAAGGTTTACTCAAGAAAGTTCAATGCTGAAAATTTGTAAACCACAAAAAAATCTAAAGTTCATCTCAAATTTTCTGTTGTAGGAAAATGAACATTCTAGTGTTTTACTGCTAGGGCAGTAACGACCGGAGGGGCAAAGCCACACAGTTTCTATCTTAAAAGTGTTTCCAAGCATCAAGCCTGGACCACATCAAGGCGTTTGCAATGACCCACTGTTTTATCCAGTATAACTCGTGTGAAACTAGTAATTTAATAGATGTTTTTTTTCCTAGAACAAGCAGGAGAGCTAAGTTCAGTTATATTAACAGATTGTTGAACTTACAAATGATTGCCTTTTTCTCAAATAAGTTACTTTGGTTTAAGCCATGGCTCATTTACTTCCACTACAATCAAAGAGGTGATGTTTTCTTATCAATAAAAAAGATTCCTTTATATGTCAGAGAAGGATACCATCATCATTTTCATAATGGACTTTATGTTAAGAAATTGGCTGATTCTCAATCTACTCGTTTTATCACTAATGTAAAAAATATTGGTATTGACTGCTTTGGCTTCTCTATTTATGAAATGCACTACAAATGGCATATTCCTCAAACAATGATTATTAAATATTACACATTGGTGAGCTTGCTTTCGTGAGAAGATCAAATGTACCCGCTAGCATCATCATGGTGGCGTCAAACAAAATATAGATCATTTTGTGCAAGTAGACCATGTCTCTACCTCGCTAGCATCATCATGAATCATGAGGTAGATTCAGATACTATCTATATTTTGCCATTTCACGATAACAGCCATATATCTAGACAACTAATACAGGCCCCCAAAAAAAAAACTTGAAGGAATTTTAACCTCCAAGTATTGCAATTATGTACTTGGACTGCTACCAAGAAATTAAACTTGCTATCCACCAGTAGTATCTGCTGGAAGAGTTGAGTTTGATGCAACTTAAATATTTTTTGGGTACTGCTCTACAAATCCAAAGAGGTTTATCCTAGGCAAAAACTTCTGAAAGTTTCATTTGAGTGCACAATTTTTTCTTAGAGTTGACCTTCATGTGAGTCACCTGGATTCTTTTCCACATGCTACGTGCAATTGTTTTATTTCCCAACTTAAATCGGCCGCATATTGTTTTTTCTGACCTGAGGATCGGACAACCCCATTTTCCACTTTGAATGCAGATATCCATTGTGATCAACACAGCAGTAGAGTAGAACACAGTCCACATAGTTGACAATCCTAGCTAGCTCACCTAACTCGTAAGAACTAGGGCAAATCATTATAGACTAAGTTCAGATAACACAAACCCGACATATAAGTGAGCACTCAGTACAACACTACTTGACGATCTAACTGATATCATAATATCAAATGGCATAATCCTCTTGAGTTTCCTAGCTCGTCCTTACCCTCCTTGGCTTCTCCCATCTTTTTTTAGGTAACAGGAGGGGTTTTACCCTGAAAGCATCTAGGCCCCTTGATGTGGGTTTCGATGATTGATGACAATGTGAATTATCATGACTAACGTGTGTTTTGCAGAAACAGTGGGAAGTTAGGTCATGGTAATGGGATCTCAGGCAATATGGTTCTCATGCCCTCTTATCGATGGAAATCGTTTCGGTTTTCAAAGGATGGACGACAAGGTTAAGGACGGTTAGTTCCGATTGTCGATGGTGTTGAGAGACATCGGATTAGTCATTAGGACTTTGTTTTCTCTTTTGGCCGTACTATTAAGGGGGTGCAAACGGGTAGCTTGACCTAGGTAAGTCTAATGGTCTAGGTGTGGTGCACACTTGTCAAAATTAGGCTAGGTGGCTCCAGTTCTTTCCTGAGGTTGCTCGGAGCCGTTCACAAAGTTCGTCGAACTGAGATGAACCGGCGCTTTCTTGCTGCGTCGGACGCCGGCTTGTTGTGCGTCGGACGCTGGTCCAGCGTCCGTCGCCGTTCAGCGTGCGCAGCAGAGAAAATAGCGAGCGTCAGACGCTCGGCTGGCGCGTCCGACGCCCGTCGGACGCCGACCAGTAACTATTTTCTGGTGGCCGACCGTCGGACGCGTCCGTCGGTCAGGCGTTGGACGCGTCCGATGCCGGTAACGGCTAGTTGGCAGTTTGAATTGGTGTGTGGCGATGGACGCGTCCGTCGCCCCCGATTTTTGTCTGCCGAGGGGTAACGGTTGGATTTTGGCCTTGGGCCTATAAATACGACCTCACCCCCTCCTCTCTCTCTCTCTTGCCCATTTCTTCTACTGAGACATTGCTTTGAGGGCTTGAGAGAGCAAGAGCTTCATGAGGTGCTAGTGATTCGCGAATCCATGGTGTGAGCATCTCATGGAGTGATTAGAAGAGTGACAAAGTGTGCATCCATCCTTCTCATTAGGCTTGCTGTGGTCAAGTGAGAGCTTGTGCTTGTTACTCTTGGTGATCGCCATCACCTAGACGGCTTGGTGGTGATTGGGAGCTTGGTGATCATCCGGCGGAGCTTGTGGATGACCCAACTCATCTTGTGAGCGGTTCTTGGTGATTCACCGCGCCGGAGTGACGAAGAATCAGCCTTAGAGAGCACTTGGTCCTTGCGAGGATCAAGGGGGAGCTACACCCTTGCGCGGGTGCTCCAACGAGGACTAGTGGAGAGTGGCGACTCTCCGATACCTCGAAAAAAAGATCGCCGTGTTCCTTGTCCCTTTACTTTCCGTATTTACTTTCTAACATTTACATTCTTGCAATTACTTTCATAGAATTGCCATGCTAGAATAGGATTGGAACTTAGGGTGCAAAACTTTAGTTGATCGTTTGATTAGGAACACACATAGGCACCGAGGGGTGAATCATGGGCTAGTAGGTTTAATTCCGCAATAATTTTTAGAATTAGCCCAATTCACCCCCCCTCTTGGGCATCTTGATCCTTTCAAGTGGTATCAGAGCAGGTTTGCTCTTAATTAGGCTTAACCGCCTAGAGTAAAGATGTCCCATGGGGATGAACCTCCTCCCATGTTCGATGGAGACGAGTTTCCCTACTGAAAAATTCGCATGAAAGCACATTTAGAAGCGATAGATGTTGGATGCTTCCGTGCCGCTGCTCAAGGATTCCAAAAACACAAGGATCCCGCTAACCTTGTCGGTGATGAGGTTAACTTTGAGAAGTGGAATGCAAAGGCAAGGAACGCTATCTTCCGCGGCCTTTGTAAGGATGTGTTCAATCACGTGAGGAACCACAAGGATGCCCATGCACTATGGTCCGACCTTTGTGCGCTCCATGAGGGAACTAAGAGTGAGCGTGAGGAACGCTATCATCTTGTTATGCGCAAGTTAAATTCTTTTGAGATGAAAGCTAATGAAAGTGCTAATGAGATGTATTCCCGTTTGAACACCATTGTAGAGGAACTCAATGGGCTTGGACTTAATCAAATGACCACATCCGATGTTGCAAGGAAGATCTTGTGTGTCCTCCCCATTGAGAAATATGGGCACATTGTCACCGTGCTTCATCAAGGTGATCTTTCCAATGCTACCCCAACACAAATTTTGGGAAAGATCAATGCTCATGAGATGTACATGCATCTCACCCCCGAGGATGGCTCATCATCCAAGAAGAAAGACTTGGCCCTCAATGCAAGTCACTCTAGAAAAGGCAAGGCCAAGGCAGCTCATGATGATTCAAGCGATGCTGAAATTGATGATTTGAGTCTTGCTCTCATGGTGAAGAAGACCACCAAGATGTTGAAGAAGCTCAACAAGAATGGTGTCAAGTTTGATGGCAAGAAGAAGAAGTTCTTCACAAGTAGCAAAAGGAAGCCCATCTCTGAAATGGAGTGCTTCAACTGCCGCAAGACTGGACATCTAGCTCATCAATGTCCGGAGCCTCCAAGAGACAAAAAATACAAGAAGAAGGGCTAGGACAAGAAGGATGACACAAGTGATGATGAAGAAAAAGAAAAGAAGAAGAAAGACAAGCATCACAAAAAGAAAGAAGAAAAGAAAGAGCATCACAAGAAGAAAGATTACAAGGCTTATATTGTTGGTGATTGGCTCACCGATATTGAATCTTCTTGTGGCTCATCCGATGAGGAAAGTGATGATGAAGGAGTTGCTGCTATTGGCATTGGGTCTTCACCGCCTTCACAAATTCTGCCATCATCATCTACACCATCCCACTTTTGCCTCATGGCTAAAAGTGAAAAAAAGGTACATTCTAAGCATGGGGATAGTGATGATAGTGGTAGTGAAAGTGATAGTGATGAGGAGTATGAGTCACCTTCTTATGATGAGCTTGTTAAACTGCTTAGAAAATACTCAAAAACCATCATAAAGACTAGAGGAAGATGTGATGAGCTTGATAGTGAAAATACCTCACTTTTAGAAAAGATGGAAGCTATGCAAAAGACTAGTGATGAGCTTAGAGATCAAAATGAAACTTCTCAACTAAAGGAACTCAAAGCATCTGAAAAGGAGCTTAAAGTTGAAAATGAGAACCTTGAGAAGAAGCATAATGAGCTCAAATCTAGTTATAGCTCTCTAAAAGAGGAGTACACAACTATTAAAGTTGATCATGGAAATCTAGCGATGGCTTATGAGTTCTCACCGAAACACATGAGGCTGCTAACAATGTTGCTAAGAATGATGTAGCTGCATCATGTGATGAGACCATTGAGCAAAGTGCTAGCAGCAAAGGCAAGTTAGTGGTGGTGGCTGAGCATTATGATGACTATGTCAAGATGAAGAATGAAAATGAACAGCTCAAGAAAGATCTTGAACAAGCCAAAATCAGTCACACCGTCACCATTGAAGATGAGCAACTAGCACTTGAGAATGAGAAGATCAAAGAAGAGAACAAAAGACTCAACTTTGAAATGTCATGTTTGAAGCAATCAACAAATGAGTCACTTCTAGAAGAGAACAAGAAGCTTAAGCAAGAGAAAGAACATCTCAAGATTGGTTTGAGCAAGTTTGCAAAAGGAAAGTCACTTCAAAATGAGCTCTTGATGAACACCATGATGAAGACCGATAGAAGTGGCATTGGTTTCAAGGCACATCAAGAGAAGCAACATCAAGCAAAGCAAACAAGTCAACAAAAGCAAAAGCCAAAGCCGAAGCCAAAGAGATGCTTTGAGTGTGGACAAGAAGTTCACTTTGCTCATGAGTGCCAAACTCCACCACCACAACCCTTGCCCAAGCATGCTAGACCCTTTGCATACAATGCTCATTATGTGGTTACAAAGGATTCAAAAGGACAAGTGAATGTCACTTTCTTAGGTCCTCCCAACAAGAATAGGCCTAAGCAAATTTGGGTTGCAAAGTCTCTAGTAGAGAAAGTCAAGGGCCCTCAACAAGTTTGGGTCCCTAAACCTCAAGCTTGATCTCTTGTGTGTAGGTGAACTACAGGACCCGTGGAAGTCATTGGGTTATTGATAGTGGTTGCACTCAACATATGACCGGTGAACCTCGTATATTTGCCTCACTAGATGAAGGGGAGCAAGATCAAGATAGGATCACATTTGGTGATAATTCAAAGGGCAAAGTCAAGGGTTTGGGCAAAGTTGCAATATTAAATGATCATTCCTTGTCAAATGTGCTTTATGTTGCACCATTGAGCTTCAATTTGCTGTCAGTGGGTCAATTATATGATCTTGGATTCAAATGCTTGTTTGATGAGAAGGAAGTGATAGTGTCAAAGAAAGAAGACTCAACCATGATATTCAAAGGCTTTAGATACAACAATCTCTATCTAGTGGATTTCACCTCCGAAGATGCAAATCTGAATGTTTGTTTGCTGTCCAAGACTTCTCTTGGGTGGTTGTGGCATAGGAGGCTAGCACATGTTGGGATGAGTACACTCAAGAAGCTTTTGAAGAAAGAGTTAGTGAGAGGCTTGAAAGATGTCAAGTTTGAAAAGGACAAACCTTGCAGTGCATGTCAAGCCGGCAAACAAGTTGCAAACACTCATCCAACCAAAGCTGTTCTGTCAACTTCAAGAGTGCTAGAGCTGCTGCATATGGATCTATTTGGACCAACCACATATAAGAGCCTCGGTGGAAAACTCCATTGTCTAGTGATTGTTGATGACTTCTCAAGATATACATGGACATTCTTTCTTCATGACAAATCCGAAGCTACCCCTTGTTTCAAGAAGTTTGCAAAGAGAGCTCAAAATGAATTTGATGTCAAGATCAAGAAAATTAGAAGTGACAATGGCAAAGAATTTGACAACACTAACATCCAAGCTTATTGTGATGAAGTTGGGATCAAACATGAAGTCTCATCCACCTACACACCTCAGCAAAATGGCATAGTAGAGAGGAAGAACCGAACCTTGATCACTCTAGCAAGAACAATGCTTGATGAGTACAACACCCCAGAGAACTTGTGGGCTGAACCTATCAACACTGCATGCTATGCATCCAACCGGTTATATCTTCACAAGTTTCATGGCAAGACCCCCTATGAGCTGCTCAATGGGAAGAAGCCGGATGTCTCCTACTTCCGGGTGTTTGGTTGCAAATGCTACATCTACAAGAAAAGGCAACACCTAGGGAAATTTTAAAGACGTTGTGATATTGGTTTTCTTGTTGGTTACTCATCAAAATCCAAAGCATATCGAGTATTCAACCATGCCACTGGTTTGGTAGAAGAAACATATGATGTGGAGTTTGATGAATCTAATGGCTTCCAAGGAGCAATTGAGAATCTTGATGATGTAGGTGATGAACCATTGAGGGAAGCTATGAAGAACATGCCGGTGGGAGACATCTGTTGGCATTTCTTAGCGCGATTACCAAAAATAGACTTAGAGCCTAATCCTGATAACAGCGCTAGAAACGCTAAATGGCTTTACTCGACATATTTACTAGAAACTGGTTCTAGCAACTACGCGAGTGTTGCCAAGAGATAGATCACATCCTATTAGAATAAATATCCACAAGCGCACGGATCTATCATCGCAGCATTTCACCCGGAAGTATTCAGGGTATCGTTATTTATAATTTCCCAAAGGAAGGCATGGGGTAGTTAAGTAATCTAGCATGGGTATGATTACAATATCTAGCATGAGGAGAAACCGACCAATGTGCTATACAGGGTTAAGCATACGGTAGTTTGGATAGTGGACACACACTTAGAGCAACCTCAAAGAAATAAAGGTAAAATAAAGAATAAAGAATAATCTACGCGGAGCAGGCAGGTCCTATATAGTCAGTGCTAGAACAGCTAATTCCACATGTTATACAAGTCAAGACTCGACTATAGACTAGGCATATGGGGAGACCACGGCAACTGGTCTGCCAGTCGATGGCGGCATTTACGAACTCCTACTCAACATGCGAACATGGCGGGTTACAAGGGATGGACAGGGCTGTCACCACCTGCCGCCTACCACCTCAACCGTGGCATGCCGACATATCAGAAGGTTCCCTCGCACCCGGACACCATGTCCGCATACTAAGGAGCTACCTACATCCCCCAGGACTCCCACCCTACGGATGGACGAGCTAGGACATAGACAAACCCGAAGGCACATCGAACCGCTATTCCTCTCCTACAATCTAAACGAAGCAAGTAAAACATATGAACGATGAAGAACAATGTACAACACGATGAACAACTCTCACAAGAACTATGGCCTATATAAATGTATAAATGTAATGAATATATCGTGTACTAGACTATACTCTAGTTCATATGCACGACTATATAAATGTAATGAGAACTTGACTAAGGAAGAATGCTCCATAGATTTATACCAAAGATGTAGCTTTTCCTTCTGGAGACAAGCTCTCCAAGTAGCTTTGCCTAGCTCCAAATGACTAACACTAATACTAAAGAACAAGTGAGAGGTGTAGAGATGGCTCCAAATGGTGTGTGTGATGGTGGGGGGGCCTCTCCACTTCATTTATAGCCCCCAGAAGGCGGTTCGGGGGTAGTGGTGTAAAAACACCAGCGAAACCGTCATCCCCAAGATGGAAGGAGGCGAACCGCCTTGGCCGGGCCGACCTGGCGGCAGGGCCGGCGCGCGCGGGCCCCAGGCGCGCCCGCGCCTGGGTGACGCCGCCCCTTGACCGCCTTTGGCAGGTGGGCCTGGGCCGCCTTCTGGGTCTTGTTTGTGCTGGTGCTTTTGGCCCATTTTGATCCCAGGTGGCTGGCCCTTGTTCTCTTGCTCTTTTACGTCTTCTGAAAAGCACCTTTTTATTCTAAAAATTCCAGTATTTGGTGTACATTCTGCAAAACAATATTTTCTCCAAGCACAGGTGGAACTAGGTCAAAAGTAAAGATATATATTTATTTCCCCCATAGTGACCTATAGTTGGTGGGTAAAAATCGGAGTTAAGGACCGCCAACAAGATCAAGCCTAAAGAAGATGAGGATGAAGTACAAGTCATCGACAAGCCTTCTTCTTCTTCAAGTGTGCCTCAAGATGACAAAGAAAAAGATGGGATGACTGAACATGAAGATACTCACATCTCCCATGAGCAAAGAGAGGCACAAGCTCAAGATGTTGATGCTCCTCAACCTACTCCTCAAGTGGTTGAAAGGAGAATCCCTAAACTTCAAGATCATCTACAAGATCAAATCATAGGGAGTCTATCAAGGGGTGTAATGAATCGATCTCAAAGACTTGCTAATATTGCTGAACATCACTCTTTTGTTTCTTGTGTCAAAAGATGTATCATTTCAAGATCCGGAGTTTTACCATGCATGAAGAATTTTCAAATAAAACACTTGACGGGCGTCCCAAGAAAGCAAGAATCATTACCAAGTGGGTGTATGACCAAGGCAATTTTCATGGCAAAGTCTCTCATTTTGATTTTGGAGAGACCTTTGCACCATCCTGCAAGACTAGAAGCCATCCGTATCCTCCTTGCATATGCTTCACACCATGAAATGAAACTATTTTAAATGGATGTGAAGAGTGCATTTCTTAATGGTTTCATTAATGAGCTTGTCTATGTTGATCAACCTCCTCTTCGAGGACCCTAGATATCCTAATCATGTTTTGGAATTAAGGCATTTATGGGCCTTCAAGCCCCTAGAGCATGGTATGACGCCTTACTTTCTAATAGGCTTATGTGGAGCTTATGGGGAGACACTCAAACTCACTTGCATATATTGCACAGTTAAACCATGGATCCAATAGGAACTAAAATAATAGTAGTCATATGTGCATGTGAAGGAGGAAATGGGATGAATGATAAGATGATGATGATAAGGAAATGATTATGAGGGGTGATCACTTAGCGAACATCTACTTCTACACTTGCTCCTTTGGGGATAACATGACTCCCTTTATTCGGAAACCTTGAAACTTCTTGAAAGGAAGGACTTGGCTACTCTTTCTCTCTTTTTTTTTCTTCTTCTTCTTCTTTTTTTTTTAGAGCAACCAATCCTCCGAAAACGAAATTTTAGCAACGGGGAGTGTATAACTTGAAATGATAATGACCGGAGAGCTTTTATGTAGGCAAATGGAACGGCGATGATTATTTCTAGATGTTCACTCCCGGATAGGAGTAGAACCTTTTACGGATGAAGTGAAATGAGTGGCGTATGTATTTTGTGGATGGATGGATGGATGGATGAATGCGTACTCCCGGGGTAGGAGCAGCATAAGCGCGTATCTCCAGGGTAGAGACAGCACAATATGTGGGGGAATGCGTACTCCCAAGGTAGGAGCAGCATAGGTGCGTATCTCCAAGGTAGAGATAGCACAATATGTGGTGGATGTGGATCTATATGTAGGTGGTATTTCTAGGGACAGAAGTAGCACAGATCAATGGATGTAACATTTATAAAATAGGTGCATGCTTCTGAGGACAGAAGTAGCATAGATCAATGGATGGAGAGCACATAGTATTGACTTTAACTGCATGACTGATTCCTTATGGGTTCACAGCATAACCACACTCAATGCCTACAAAGACTACACTCAATGCCTATAAAATATTCTATATAAATAGATGGGTTTTCCTAATCTAGTAAGCATGAATATATGGCTGTGGTAGGAATTTGAACTCTCGTCATAAAGGAACTCATCATGCAATAATTTAAGATTTTTAAGATAAATTCTCCAGAACTCTAGCATCTCTAGGAACAAGATGGACAGCAGCTCAAAACCTTCCCATTTCATATCCGTCAACTACCTAGACTTAGATCAAGCATTCACTACCCACAAGTTTCAGGTTCAGAGCAAATCTCAAATCTAAATAGTTGTGTCCAAAACTCGGGAGAGTGCAAGGTTGAGAACTAGGTACTTGAGAGAAATTACGACAGAGCAACTATTCATCATTTCCATATAAGAGCTTATTCTATAGGGTTCATTTTAGCAGACAGAATTTTCACATACTCTCCTATATTTTATTTAGCAAACTTAACAGACAGATAGATAGATAGATAGATAGATAGATAAGCTAGTGATACTTAGCTGGATAAGGGGGTGCTCTCCCCCAAGCTGGATGTTGACGTAGTCTAATGGTGTTGCTGACCGGCAGTGAAGGCGTATTGCTCCTCCTGGAGTGTCAGGGATAATGGCTGTAGAGACAGCACTGCGACTGTTGAAGACAACACTCCGACAGGGGACATGACGTCCTTTTGCCTGTTAGCCCTTCTTGATCCTTTAAATTCTGTGAGGCTCAAATAGACAACAAAGCTTGTGGAACTGATTAAGCATTAGTGATAAACCTCTAAGCCTTGGATGTCTAGAACTTCCTTAACACATAAATCTTTTTAGCAGGATCTCAATATTTTTGCAATTTTTATATTTTATGATATGCAGGCAGAAAAATGCAACTAAGATGAAAACTTGTTTTTATGCCACCATAGTGGATATCTTTGTGGGCTGTCGCACCACAAAATTATTCACATGGGGCTTAGCATTTCCTAGATGCAATGCAAGACAAAATTATTTTCTTTTCTAATGCAGATGTAGCAAAATAAATATGCAACAAGAACTGATTATGCAAAAAGTAAATATGCTAAAAGAAAACCTTATGCAATGTTGAAATAGGAAATATGGATAACTACCAAGTTACCTCCTTGGCGAGGGTTCGGTGTTTTAAGTCCTCTGAATAGGACTTCTTGTCATGTTCAATCCTTCGGTGCTTCATTTGATCTCAAAGGTAGAGACCTTGAGAATGCACCTCTTGTATTGATATCTCTTGAGGAAGGGGTCATCCATGTTCTTTCCTTGTCCAGCGACCTTTATCACTGCAGCACCCTATGATGAAGAGTAGATGCTTCTAGTGGTCCTTTCCCTAGACCTTGTGCTCCACTTATTATTTCTTCTCTGCAGAGAATTAGTGGACAACACATACCCGAAGGAATATAAAAATAATAACAAGGGTAGATTGGTCATAAAACTAAGGGTCATATTCTATGCTATAGAAAAGATTGGGTTGAAAATTTTAATTATCATAGAACATTGTCAACATTACTTCTTCTCTTAAAGATTGATTTTACTATGTCTTAAGTTTGATTCGTGTGTACGATATCTATAGAAAACAACCAAACTTATAGAGAGGAAGTAATTGCGAGTGGAGGGATTGCAAACCAGCGTGCCAGAGCGACAGGGGCTTGAGAAAAGGAAGAGCATTGTTGGATCATCATTAGAGGAGTCGGCGGCCTTCCTCCCCCAAGCTTGTTGTTGCTCGTCACTGGAAGCCAAATGTGTGTGTTGAATCATCCCTCGAAGTGTGTTGTAACTCCATGTCCTTAAACACTGTTTGTCCTTTTTTCTTAAGTTTGTCGAAGAGGGCTCTTGATTCTAGGTCCGTTGAGCAAAGATCTCTCCTTTGTATTCTGCTTTTCTTCGGACTGTTCAATCCGGGATATGAGGATGCAGACAGTTGCATGATCTTCTTTTGTCAACCATTCTTGAATTTTTTTTTGCTAAGTCTTGGTTGACTAATTGATGTTCATTGGAGATGTAGACTCGAGTTCTTCCTTGATGGTCTTTGTCTTCTAGCGGCATGGCGAAGAGTTGTAGTTAATGATATGCCATCCGTTTTGATGATCAAGGAAGGGACTTCATTAATATTTGTATGCAGGCTTCATCTCCAAATGACCTAGGGACATCATCTTGCAAATGTAGTTGTTCATGGTCTTCTTGGGCTTGGTCGGTAATCAACCCTTGATTGTGATTGGTTGACACAAGGATGCTTGCTATATGACATGCTTGTCCTTACTTTATCGACGTGCAAGATGGTGTCTTCAAGAACAATAAGAGTCTTTGATCGGCCGAAATAAGGTGAGTTTCACCCACCTCTCATTGTTGTCCTAGCTTGAGTTTTGGGCTCAATGCCATAATATCTTCATGGTTGCTCATAGCTTGTCGCCTTGTTCATCCACTTCCTTTGGGTGAGTGCTATTGATGTAGATCCTTCTTGTGGCACTCTTGTCTCCTTTGTTTCATCACCGAAGTGGTGATTTGGCGGAGTTCACCATGAATAGGCATGTCATAGATTCTTTCAATTCTTTCTTGGATGATGAATGAACTGTGTCTTGTGTGAGAAGTTCTTGGAGTTCATCATATGCCTTGCTTCATCTCCGATGTGAGTTCATCTCGGACTTTCCCAATTTGGATTTGGAAGTTTTTCTGCGGGGTTAGTCCAACAAAATATACCAATGTCTACTACGGCGGTTTTTAGTTCAATAACCAAAATAGACTCCATGTCTAATCGGATTAAGGAAGGCTATTTAACCTAAGCACCACGCTTAATTTAAAAGCCAATAGAAGCATGTACGGTACTTCTAAACCAACACTTACTAAAGTAGACAAAGGTAACATGAAAGCACTAGAGATTTACTCAAACGGTGATGGCAAAGCATGATTGTTGTTTAGCAAATTGAGCATGCCTTAAAGGTAGGGACAACCAAAATAATGTAGCAACATGGCAAGAAATCTATTTATGGAAGTATATCCCCAAGCTTGACTTTCATAAATCAAGATTGGATGATTGTAATTCAATATTGCATAATGATTGGATGGACATACCTTGCATTTGTTATTCCTTTGATCTTTTTGCTTCGAACCTGGAAAGGTTAGAGACATGAATACCCGAAGGAATATTTTCACAATTACAACTCTATGCTTATTTAACAAGGGCAGCACAGTGGAAAGGTGAACATTTATGTCATGGTCTAAACAATGCTTGTTTTAGGACACTAAGCTTGTCCTTGGGAAACCTTCAAGATGTGAAATGGTGATGTGGTTTCCCTTCCAACACCAATCTATGTGCACTAATCTCAGGATTCAACACAATGAGATCTACAATATTTATGATAAGTATATATGTCTACAACCACCCTCTCAAAATCTGTAGGAATAGGGAGCATGAGAGGGTTGAAGATCTTATATGTGGTAATGTTGGGGAGACTAAGTGAATCAGGAGATTTCTCATATGAGCAAGGTCTTGATGGGGTGTTTAAGAAGTAACTACTTTGCTCATTGAAGCCTCCATCATCTTCCACTTCCAAGGGTGACTCAACATAAATGTCCAAAATTCCCCTTGGATCGTCTCTCGAAATGATCTCATCTAAGGCCTTATCCATCCATTCAATGGCAATAGCACATAGGTCTTTAATGCTCTCTAGCCATGGATGTTGCTCTTTGCGATCCTCTATATGGTCTTGATGATTCCTATGCGTGGGATATCTAGATGGACTTCTAGGATCATCAAGAGGTTTAGGAGAAAGGGCATAGAATGAGTTATAGGGGTCAAGGATGGGTTTAAAGATAGGTTCATATTCTATGTCTGATGTGGGCATAGAAGGGGAGAACATAAGTGTGGATTCTAGATGGCTTCGCTCTCCTTCTATGGCATCACTTGACATGCCATCCTTGAATCTTTCTAAATGTCCTTCAAAGGGATTGGATGTGAGATGCTTTCTAAAAGATCTCTTCCTGAGAAGATTGACAATGTATGCACTAAAAGATCTCTCATGAAGTGGGAAGTTTATGCTCCTCCCAAAATTGCCATCAAAAAGAATTTCTAAGGATAGAATTACTTCTTTCCTTAGAGAATTTTGGAGTACTACTGGGTTGGGATGGATAGCCAAATCATGGGATTGAAATGTTTGCAAAGTGGCTATGGAAGCTTCTTCTTCTAGTTTGGATGATTCCTTCTCTACCCCTAGGATTTCAGCATGAAGGCTAGTGCAAGGAGTGTGTCCACTGATAAGGACAAACCTCACTTCACTTATGGGTAAAGAAAGCAAAACTCCTCCAAAGTCGATATTATCAAGACCCATATACAGATATTGAAGAAGTGCATGGTCTTGTAAGGCTAGGTCTAAACCTAAGTTTATAGGAAGATTAAAAGATTCCCTAAGTGTAGCAAAAAGTTCATTACCTACTTGATCAAAAGATAGGACTTTGGGTTCATTACCTTCTCCATGGTTAGAAGATAGGACCTTGGGTACATTACCTTCTTGATTAGAAGATAGGACTCTAGCTGTAGAAAAGGGCTGGGTTTGACCTATGGCAACCAAACATGGGCGCAGCTCATAGCTAGATGTAAGAATCATGGGATCTAGTGGCTCTAAGCTTGTGCTCATGGGTGCAAGAAATTGATAGATAGGCGTGGAATTTGGGTTATCTATAAGGATAGAAAAGAAAAGGCAAAAGAAAAAGACAAAAAGATAAAAGTATAACACAAGGTTAAGCATGACTTAAGGTTATCTCAGCAGACCGTCTTTCTCCCCGGCAACGGCGCCAGAAATGCTTGTTGATACTAGATACGCACATGAAAGAATCAAAGAGAAATAATCCGCAAGCGCACGGATATCGGTGAGCACTTCACCCGGGAGATATTCCGAGTATCGTTATTTATTTATCCGCTAGGAGAAAACGTGCATCGACTAACCCAAGTCTATACTTAACCCCGAGCTACGAGACAAGGTAATGAGCGATATAGAGAGGATTACTACCACAGTCTTCTTCCAACCTATGGCAAACTTTGCAACTACTACTCTATGGGAGCACCTAAGAAAAGACACCACAGAGGATGCTTAACCTAGCACTTTTGGACCTACCTTACCTACTAACGGGAAGTGGGCTACAAAGGTAACAAAGGGACTGTCATCTCCCCCGATACTACCACGGTTCCGGCTAGATAGGGAGCATCTACGAGTGAACCTAGCCCAAGCACCACGCTTACGCTACGAACGATTACTCTATTCCCAACCGGAAGCGAATAAAGTAAACTCGTAAACCAAAGAGCAATAATAACAAGAACTTACTAGTATTAGAAGTTGAATTGCAGAATGATCCTAGAACCAACCCTCGGGTTAGGAGACTTGATCCCGTAGGTACAACCGGAGAGGAGACACCGACATGCCGGGCTTCCTCCAACTCTACCTCCACCCTATACTCTCTCTATCTATCTTGAATGCTAGGCTCTAGGGAGGAGATCCATTCAAGGGACCCCCTCACCTGATCCTCTCTGGAAATAATGAATTAGGGTTTCAAGGGATGCCTCCTCCATGGGCCAGGGGCCCTGTTTATATAGCCCCTAGGATGCACCGCAGCCCTCGGATCAAACCGACCTAAATGGACGATTATTATTCATCCTCAAAGGCGGTGGAACAGGGATCCGCGAGGCTGACGCTAATTGGCTGAGGTCACGGGGCGGCCACCCCTAGGGTGGAGGCGGCCGCCCCTCCACCGAGGCGGTTCGGCCTCCCGTTTGGTCCAGTGCCTTCTCGAACCTTCCAGATTACAGAATTTTGGTCGGTTCCCGATTATCTCTATGTAAACCTGACATGTGGGCCTTCCTTGGGTATTTTCAGCTGACACCCTGCAGAAACAGACATTCACCAAAACTCATGGAATTCCATTATTGTAAGCCCTACATCTAGAAGGTAATTATGTTTAGGTCCTTTTTCATGTCTAGTTGACGGTAAAAATTGACACTTATCGACCGTCAACAACATTCTGCAAAACAATATTTTCTCCAAGCACAGGTGGAACTAGGTCAAAAGTAAAGATATATATTTATTCCCCCATAGTGACCTATAGTTGGCGGGTAAAAATCGGAGTTAAGGACCGCCAACAAGATCAAGCCTAAAGAAGATGAGGATGAAGTGCAAGTCATCGACAAGCCTTCTTCTTCTTCAAGTGTGCCTCAAGATGACAAAGAAAAAGATGGGATGACTGAACATGAAGATACTCACATCTCCCATGAGCAAAGAGAGGCACAAGCTCAAGATGTTGATGCTCCTCAACCTACTCCTCAAGTGGTTGAAAGGAGAATCCCTAAACTTCAAGATCATCCACAAGATCAAATCATAGGGAGTCTATCAAGGGGTGTAATGAATCGATCTCAAAGACTTGCTAATATTGCTGAACATCACTCTTTTGTTTCTTGTGTTGAGCCAAAAGATGTAGGTGAAGCTCTTCAAGATCCGGATTGGGTGAATACCATGCATGAAGAATTGAACAACTTCACCCGCAACAAAGTTTGGACACTTGACGGGCGTCCCAAGAAAGCAAGAATCATAGGTACCAAGTGGGTGTTCTGCAACAAGCAAGATGACCAAGGCAATGTTGTGAGAAACAAGGCAAGGCTCATGGCAAAGGGATTCTCTCAAGTTGAAGGCCTTGATTTTGGAGAGACCTTTGCACCAGTTGCAAGACTAGAAGCCATCCGTATCCTCCTTGCATATGCTTCACACCATGAAATGAAACTATTTTAAATGGATGTGAAGAGTGCATTTCTTAATGGTTTCATTAATGAGCTTGTCTATGTTGATCAACCTCCCGGGTTCGAGGACCCTAGATATCCTAATCATGTTTTCAGGTTGTCCAAGGCACTTTATGGGCTCAAGCAAGCCCCTAGAGCATGGTATGAGCGCCTTAGGGACTTCCTCATTGAGAAGGGGTTCACCATCGGGAAGGTTGACACCACACTATTCTCCAAGAAGCTTAATGGAGAGATCTTCATTTGTCAAGTGTATGTTGATGATTTTTATCTTCGGCTCAACAAATGAAGAAGAATGCAAGAAGTTTGGTGACATGATGTCAAAAGAGTTCGAGATGTCTATGATTGGCGAGCTCACCTTCTTCCTTGGTTTTCAAATCAAGCAAATGAAGGAAGGGACCTTCATATCTCAAGAGAAGTATACCAAGGACCTCCTCAAGAGGTTTGATATTAAGGATTGCAAGCCAATCAACACACCCATGGCATCTAATGGGCATCTCGACCTTGATGTGGAAGGTAACTCTATGGATCAAACTCTTTACCGCTCTATGATCGGTAGCTTGCTATACCTTACTGCATCTAGGCCCAACATCATGTTTAGTGTGTGTATGTGTGCTCGTTTTCAAGCTGATCCTAAGGAAGCTCACCTGAGTGCTGTCAAGAGAATCCTTAGGTACTTGCAGCTCACCCCAAGCATTGGCCTATGGTATCCCAAAGGAGCAAGATTCCAACTTGTTCCCTATTCCGATTCGGATTATGCCGGTTGCAAAATTGGTGCCATTTGCTTGGGAGGTCACTTGTCTCTTGGTCATCGAAGAAGCAGAACAGTGTGGCTTTATCCATCGCCAAAGCGGAATACATAGCAGCGGGGGCTTGTTGTGCACAAATCTTGTACATGAAACAAACCCTCCTTGACTATGGTGTGAATCTTGGTCAAGTGACTCTCTTGTGCGGCAACGAGAGTGTAGTGAAGATCGCCAACAACCCGGTTCAACACTCCCACACAAAGCACATTGATATCCGCCACCACTTTCTTAGAGATCATGTCTCTAAAAAGGATATATCTCTAGAAGGTGTGAGAAGTGAGGATCAATTAGTGGATATCTTCACAAAGCCATTGGATGAATCAACCTTTTGTAGGTTAAGGAATGAGCTCAATATCCTTGACCTAAGCAACTTCATGAGGAAGAGATGAAGTGTGTTGTCGGTTGCATTGCATTGTACCATAGAGCACGTTTAAATTTCTGTAATGCATATAGGGCTTGTCTAACATGGTTAAGATAACACTCGTCAGAGGTGTGAAGAAGCTTACCCTTGGTTCAAACCTGACAAGCCACCTAGATTCAAATTCCAGTAATTTTATTGGTTGTGTGTTGCTCTTCATTTCTTCTCGGTTTCTTCTTGAGCAACCTCTGTGTTCGTCCTTGCTAGTGTTATCGCCATATTTTTTTGAAATTTATGTTAAGCACTATAGCAAAATTATTTGAAAAATTGAGGGTTTACTAGTGAGGATCTCATATCAAGTCCAACTGGTGTTTATTTGCATCTTATTTGAGTTGGAACTTGGTTGGGAACAAAGCATCGCAGTTTTCGGAATGAAAAGTGTTAAAAAGTGAGCATCGGACGCTCACTAGAAGGCCGACGGACGCTGAGACGGCATCCGATGTAGTGCTTCGAGTGGCCAAGGCAGCAGAGCAAGAACTAGCAGGTGACAGATGATGTACGGAAATTCTGAGCGTCCGACAGTTGCTGTGCAGACGCGTCTGACGCCGTTGTGAAGAAATTGTGCCAAAAAAGAAAAAGCCAATGGACGCACGGCAACGCGCGTCCGACACTTTGTGCAGCGTCTGTCGCGCCGCGTCCGACGGACAGAGTATTTTTCTTACTCACTGGTCCACGTCCGAGGGATACGGAGCGTCCGACGGGTCACGACAACCGCGTCCGTCGCTCCCGTAAAGCGCGAGGATCATTTATTCTATGACATGTGGGGCCGCCCTCTCTTCCTCTTCTAAATCGAATCGGCTCGCGTTCTTTTCCCCTCTCGCCTGTCCGTACACCGCGCCGACGCCCACAACCCTAGCCCATCGTCTCACCGCCCCGTGCCGCAGCTCCGCCTCACTCCACCGCGCGCGCAAACGCTAGCACCGCCGCCGAGTGCCACTCCGGCCGCCGCATTTCCTCCCGCACGCTCCACCGAGCATCGGCTTGCAGAGCTCGCCGCCGTGGAATGCCATTGTTGCCGCCGCCAAAACTTCGTCATCTCCTCCGGCGATTTTTTCCAGCTTCCATCCGCGGCGTCCTCACCTTGTCTCTCCTTGTGATTGCTCGCCGCTAGGCATCATTCATGAACAAGGGGGGCCAATTCGTGGTGAGTCCTCACCATGCCCGCAAGGTGCTCGGTAAAATGCGTTAACCATTTCTGCTCACTGTTTTGATCACATTCGATCAACTTCCTCATGCAGTGATCGAGTCCAACCCTTGCTAGTCCACTGTCATTAAGCCTCTCCTTCTGGCTATCTCTTTTGGTGGTGAGTTCAAACCTATCGCTCCATTGGTTGATGGCATAACAAAACCAACCTTCGTCACTGATTTGTCAACCTGCCGATGAATCCTTTGCAGTGACCAAGTCTTGTCATTAAGCGTGCCCCACGCCGTCATTCTCATCTCCTCACAGGGAATTCATCATGTCTTAGGTACATTGCCATGTTCCACTCATTTCTTACCTACTTCATGCTTCAAAATAGGATCCCTCATCTCTAGATAAATGCTTACTGTTATAAATCCTATCTATTCTAATTCATGCAGCGAGCTGGTCACTTGTTGTTTTGGTCAGTGAGCAATGTCAGTGGCAGAAAAACCCTAGGTCAAGCCTGAGGGTATAGATTGAGGCCAAGCCTCTCACGCCTCCAGTTCATCATCTTTCAGCAGTGACAGCTACCTAGTTCAGTGACGACTCGTTGTAAGAATACAGGCAGGCAATCAGGTGATGAGGATGACCCGCGTCGTCCCAGAATTTCAGAGATTCTCAAAGGCAAACAAAAGATAGTTTCAAAGAAGCAATCTGCAAAGAAGAAGAGAAAGCTATCAGATGAGCAGGATCAGGCACTTTCAGTGGCCACAGCCGCTGATATGGCAGAGAGGAGAGGCAGAGGTGCTGGAGCCTTAGTGATCAGAGAGAGAGACCCAGCTGAAGCAGCAGAGGCAAAAGCAGAGGAGCAGGAGACAGAGGAGCAGATTCTTGAGCAGCAGGCAGCACTACTAGAGGAGCACAGTCGTAGACGCTCTTCTCGTGTTGCAGCACAGGCAGCAACAGCTAGTGCTTCCTCTCCACAGCGTCCTCCTAGGCCAAAGGTAAAGCATGTCAATTTGCTTGAGAAGAGCTCAAAGGAGATCAAGAGACTCAGGACAATGCCACTGGATAGGTGGTTTCCAG
Source organism: Themeda triandra (assembly GCA_018135685.1). Classification (NCBI taxonomy): domain Eukaryota; kingdom Viridiplantae; phylum Streptophyta; class Magnoliopsida; order Poales; family Poaceae; genus Themeda; species Themeda triandra. Next base: position 37,440 of record JAENPR010001061.1, on the reverse strand, counting down.
CAAGGCAGCAGGCAGGTGTCAAGCATTTCCAGACAGCTCTTCATGAGGATTTCTACAATGCATACAGAGAGACTGGCAGTTTTGGTGACTGTGGAGGTATAAACTCCATATACCCTCACGGCCTAGTTTGGGCCGACACGCTATCGCCAGGCCGGCCCATCATGCTTCAAGACCGATCGGCTCGGGCTGGTCGGACAGCCTAAAACAGGCAAGAATATCGAAGACCGACAAGGAGGACAAGACCTAGCTGAGATAGGAAAGTTTAGACTTGTAAAGTATATAAACTTAGTACCGATAGGCTAGTTCCGACTTGTAACTTTGCTCCCGCGATATATAAGGAGAGCAAGGACCCCCATGCCGGAGGACGGAATGCGGCATAACGCACGGACTCATACATCCACATCATAATCGAAACGAGAGCGGGACTAGGGTTTTACGCATCTTTGCGGCTGAACCTGGGTAAACCTCGTGTGATTGCTCCTGTTTACGTCTTGCTCGCAATCTCGTGCGCCTTCCATCAATCCATCACCGGTCGGGGCATACCCCAGGGCCGGACTATCACCGATATTTCGTCGACAGTGGCGCGCCAGGTAGGGGGTGCGCACCGAGATTTTACGTCGATCAAGATGGTTTCTTTCCCGGCTTCCATGACTTTCGAAGCTGGCCTCACCTTCAACTTCAGAACGTTCACCTGGACTTCCAACTCAGCAACTGCTACTACAACTCTCACGCCTCCGGCTATCACGCCGACAATGGTACCAACAATGGTGGCTGCGCCAAACCAGATCCAACTCATCCCGGTGACCACCATTGCAGTCCCAACCAATCCACCACGATAGTTGACGGCACGGCGTCAACACCTCCGACCGGTCCTAACCAAAGGAGGCATGTCAGCAACACGGATCTGCTCCGTTTGATCCATCAACAAGACATGAGGTTGACAGAAACCCATGCCAACTTTGAGTTGCCCCGACGACGTGTCAGTCGCGATCTACAAATCGCGCGACAACAACGAATTCCTAATCTATCGACACGAAGGCAGAACAACCATCGTAGAGTCACTTTTGGGCGCTCCGAGCGGCCACGTTTGCAGCCGGTGAATCTACAATGACGCGTTCCAACAAATCCTCGTGGCAACCATACACGGCCGATGGCGGCGAAACTCACGGCGGCTCCGACCACGGCCGATCATCGTACGCGGTGGTCGAAAGGCCGGCCAAGCAACATACGGCGAGAATCCCGGCCGATATCCAAGATCTAAGAACAAGGACTTCACAAGCCTCACGAAGCAATAGCGATCCGGTCAAAACGACACAAGCCGGTCAGCAAGCTACGCCAGATCGGAGCTACGTATCAACAGCCCATCGCAAGAACGCACGCCGCAACGAACGACGGAGACGTCAGCGGGAAATCCGACGAACTGGTCGGAACCCGCCAACTGCACCTACTGCGGCAACGCAGCAAGAACGATCCCCACAAAACAACACATCTAACGCCCGGTTGTTCGCAGAACGCACCGAGCTAGCTGCTGCCCTTCATCGTGATGAACAACGGAGGGAAAGGCGACGGCAAGAGATATTGGCTGCCATGGCAACGTCAAACGCGACAGAGCAAAGAGCTGAACGACCACGAGCACGTTCAACTCAATCCCCTCCAATGACAATGGCGTCGGCACACAGGGCCAGGGCACTTGCGGACCGACACCAAGATGTAGAAAAGAAACGGAGGGAAGCACATCAGAAACACATGGCATCAACCAGAGAGAATCGCCGCAGTTTCGGCATAAGCCCATTAAGGGACGACACAAGGGATTCACCTAACACGGATGAGCCTCGTTGTTGTACCCAACCCATACAGACGACTACCGTATACAAACGTGCTCGGAGTCCTCCTCCTAGACGAATGGTTCCGACCGTCCAAACAAACCGCAATGGTTTTATCACTCCTTTCCTGGACAATTTGCTGACTCGAGAACCAAACTGGAGGCTCCCCAGCCCAACTCCTCCTGAGGATAGGATACCACCGCACACCGAGCACATATTCCCTAATCCAATAAACCCGCTAACCTTAGGCGCATCGAACGGTTCGATCACCGGGCGCAAAACATCGAAGGCATGTTTATCAACGGCGAGTGGTACGAAGTAGTTCAAAAAGGAAGCCGGTTTGAGAAAAACTCAAGCTCCTTAGATTCCTTTACGTATGTGCCTTTTCCAAAAAAGGACAATCTCAATACTACTCGAACGGGATAAGTATATCCGACCACGCCCGACGCCGAGACGATCAAGTCTTGGACGATGACGACCTACTACTCTGCACCGAAGAAGATCCGGTCATGATTCACGACTTGGAAGAAGGAGAAGCAGAGCCGGAAAACTAAAAAGAATGAGAGATACGTCCTCCTCTTTTATCAGCACAAGTTTTCTTTTTAGGCGATTTCCCTTTCAAGGTTTAAATTAGCGTCAGTCGTACACATCGTTGTAAGTCATTCTAATGACAAAAAAGCAATCTAATGTGTACTATTTTATAATGAGAAATCAAGTTCTTCGTGTCAAACACTTGAGCACATGAATTTTTCTTGTCATTCAAAGGAAAATCATCCCTCAGATCTGACGCGTTACGACATTCTCTAAACGAGGATTCCAAATCCGAAACAAAATCCTACGGCATAAACATGACAAAGTCATAAAACAGGATCAAAATAAAGAGATAAATAAAAGGAATCTCGAAGGATTCCGGCACAAGACACATCTCAAAAGATCCAATTCTTTCATTAAAAATATAAAAATTTTTACAAACGGGGACCGGTGCATCTAAGCAATCTAGTCATCCCCGAAGAGCTTGCCGACCACCGGGTCGACAGAGTCACGGCAACGACGGCCTCCGCTGCCCGGCGAACTCGACGGCGCCGCCCTCCATGGCGTCATGCGCCGCCACCGACAGCTCCATCCCACGGACATCAACACCCGAGATGGCGTCAACGGTGGCATAAGCGGCGGAGGCACCATGACGAACGCCATGAACCGCCACCGCGGCCACTTGGCCGGGATCGCCACCAACGGCCGCGATGACATCGCCGCCCGGGCGTTCACCGCATCCGCCGCATGAGCGGCCTCCTGCAGCCGGCTTCTCAAGCTCCGTCGCCCTGCAAAACAGTAAAAAAAATTAAAAATGCCAAGACGAGAACAACTCGGGGCATATGAACAACGGAGAACTCGCACTTACCGCCGACCACGATGTCGGCGGCCCATGTCGGCAGCGGCGTGTCCACCCGCACCTTGCGGGCCGCCTCTCGTCCGCCGCCTCATTGACGGCGGCGTTAGCATCGGCGTCGAGTCGGCGGCCCGCTGCTTTTCCGCCTCCGGTGAGGAGAGTGCCTTCCACATTCCCCTCCGATTCCCCGACGTTCCTATGCTCCGCCGCAGCGACATCCCTCCGCTCCTCCGCCGCCCTTCTCGCCGCCTCGGTGGTGCCCACGGTGGAGGTTGTGCGGTTACACCCAAAGAAGAAAACCCCAAGATTAATCAAGGAAAACTCCAATCCAAGCTCACCTCCTCCGCGGCCTCACCTCCCTAGGGGAGTTCACCAACTCCTCCTCCTCCGCCGGGCACTTACCGTGACGGCGATCCATCTAGGAGGCGGCGGCGCGAGTATGGGATCTAAAACCCTAAGTTTGCGGAAGCAGATGGACAAGAAAAGAGAATGCGCTGCAGAACTCCCAGCGCAGGCCCCGATTTATAGAAGAGCTCGGAGGAATCAAGAAGGCAACCGATGAGATCGTGGGTAATCAAACCCCCGCGGCCCTCTCGTTCCCCGAGAGCACGAAGCGACGAAAACCGCTCCACTAAAGCAATATGCATTTATACGTTTCCCCCGCCTCGGGAACCCCCCGCACGCTCGCTGACTCAGGTCATCAGAAGGTGGAACGATTGTGCCACTGACACAAAGGACCCACCACGCCAGGAAGCATTGACTCGACCAGAATCTGAAAATTGTACCCGGGATTTGACGTGACATCCCGGTCGCTGATGCACGGGTGCATCAGCAAGCGAATATTTTTTCGCCCCGCACGTGATCATGACGCGACACGACGGTTGAAAGATAAGTATCTCACATCCTTAATAAATTTTTTATTCATCCTCTCCATTTCAAAAGACCACACTTTAGAAAAACCAGTTTTCACAAATTTCTTACCTCAAACACGAAGCAAACCAGGAATGCACCGTGTCTCGGTCCCACTCGCTACGTGTTAACAAGGCATCACGCTCAAACAACACGAGTGATCCAGCGGTCGCTCCCAAAGGAAAAGGGCTCCAAACATTACGGCACCGTCTTTGTTTGTTTAGGATCATCTAATCCCTAAGGACTGGTCGGCTCTTGAATGAGAAAGAGAAGAGTCTTCGCCGGCAATTTTTTCTTCCAAACTTGCAATAAGCATGACTTACCCTTCGCATAACAATTTTACACACCATATCACTATTCTTTCAGGAACAAAGGCATGATCAAAGCCCGCCACGGGAAGACGGTGGTTCACAGCAAAATACAGATAAGTGCTCTATTAACCTAACATACATGCCCTCACCAATCTTTTTCCACAAAAGATTTCTTTACACGAACTACTTCAAAGTACGTTCAACACATATTTACAAAGCTAAAAACATCCTCTTTTCTTTGTACCAAATGGCCAAGTACGTCACCCCTCTAACAGAAAACAATCAGCATGCACTGTCTCTGATCAATCCCGCTACGTGTTCACAGCTCCAACGCTATACAACATAGGGATGACAGCGGTCGCTTCCAACGGAAATAGGGCCCTAAGTGATTCGGCAACGCGCTATTCACTATAGGTCATCTACACACCTGAGGACTGATTAACTCTAAGGAGAGGCGATTACCAAGACCATTCTTAAATAATACATCCTGATACAACTCTATGTCATAGATTACATCAAATCAATACGATTCAGCATACCTCATCAAAACATTCACTCATACCACATTTTCTCTTTGCAGCAACAACTCGAAGAAGCTGTTCCAACCCGCTGTAACAAAGTTACAGTATAGCAGCAGTATAGCATCCATATTTCAACCCACACAATCCGACAGCTGAGCTGGGATTTTTTGCCAATGATACCGGTTATTCTGGCACACAAATAGCTAAGCTATTTCATGGGTTTAGATTCAAAACCATGGTCTCACAGCCACGCTGGGGACTGAGTTAAGTAGCAAAGCTGCCTTAACTTAATCATGACAAAGTCATGGCATGGTTCAAACCGACCAGCCCAAATGAAATTTGGCCTGCTCGGTCTCACTCAAAGAGTGGTCGGAAACACATAAAGCACGATATAATGATCGAGTTGTCTTCTTTTTTAGACCACGACATAACGTGTTCCACCTCATCTCGAGCTCGGGGACTACGTGGGCCCACGTCACCCGAGAGGTGACATGGGCTAGATCCTTCTTTTGAAGCTTGGCAACATATACTATCTTACAGCAACCTCGGGGACTACGTGGGCCCACGTCATTTGCATGACTCGGCCTGAATCTTTCTCTTTACAAAGAAGTTTAGTTCAAAACTAAGCTAAGGCAACAACCAATCACGACAGATAACATGTGATGGCAGGCATCACATACTAACATGGGCCCACGTCTCCGCATTTGGGACCCTTTTCAAAATTCTTTTTTTCTTTTCGGAGCATCATAGATCTTTCGGTCAAAACCAAAAACGTCAACCAAGTGTAAGCAAAGTGTGGTCGGAAGCATTAGACGGTCCACCACATTCGAACGTGTGTCCGGCCACCCTTTCTCACTCAACCAAGCAAGACGGTGTTTTTTCCCTCAAAGATCCATGATGCTCGGGGACTAGCCGTGGAGGTATAAACTCCATATACCCTCACGGCCTAGTTTGGGCCGACACGCTTATCGCCAGCCGGCCCATCAAGCTTCAAGACCGATCGGCTCGGGCTGGTGGACAGCCTAAAAATGTGCAAGAATATCGAAGACCGACAAGGAGGACAAGACCTAGCTGAGATAGGAAAGTTTAGACTTGTAAAGTATATAAACTTAGTACCGGATAGGCTAGTTCCGACTTGTAACCTTGCTCCCCGATATATAAGGAGAGCAAGGACCCCCATGCTTACCGGAGGACGAATCGGCATAACGCACGGACTCATACATCCACATCATAATCGAAACAGAGCGGGACTAGGGTTTTACGCATCTTTGCGGCTGATAAACCTCGTGTGATTGCTCCCCTGTCTTGCTCGCAATCTCGTGCGCCTTCCATCAATCCATTACCGCATACCCACGGTCTATCGCCGATATTTCGTCGACAAAAGGACACCTAGATTATTCCTATGGCGAGTTTGTGAGGGTGCTTGTTCAGGATATATTGACTATCTTCCAGGATTTGCTGACTTGCTCAATCGGTTAGGCAGCTATGTTCCTCAGTGGATTCTTGAGTTCTATGCCACTTTGTTAGACCCATTTTGCTTTTTCGGGGCCGCAGTGACTATTGGTGAGTTCTAGATCTAGCATCACTGAGTTGTGCTACCCCAACATGCCTCCACCTCAACCTTACATACTTCCACACCAGACTTTGTTAGACCCATCTTTCGAGGTGACTTTGGTCTTTGGATCTAGGAGGTTGCCACCCAACCTGCTTGATGCTATTGTTAGACACACTATCTTGCCTAAGAGAGGTTTCGAAAATGGACTCACCGGGACTCGAAGGTGGATACTAGCTCATCTTGTTCAGAAGATAGAGTTTGATTTGTGGGATCTGATGCTATCAGCTATTGAGGATGTGATATATGGGGCATTTGGGAAGACTAGGCTTATGCACTATGCACATTGGCTATCATGGATGATCTACAGATGTGCTGGTATTATTGGAGGAGCAATCCCCTCTCACATTGTTGATGAGTACGCCGACACTCGAGCAGAGTTCCCATCATATGATACTTCACAAGTTTTGAGGCGTGCTGTCACAGTTCCTCCTATCAGACAGAGTCACAGGCCAGATATCCCAGAGACTGCAGCACAGCAGGATGTTACCATTGAGAACATAGCAGTAACTGAGGAGGCCGAGGCACAGGGTGAGGAGATCCTACCTGACACCTTTGATAGTGAGGATGTGGAGTATGTTCCGCGCCGATATGAAGAGCCTAGAGCACATGATGATCAAGCAACCACAAGCACTGCTATAGCAAAGATTTTGGAGCGATTGGAGAGGAACGAGCACTCTACAGCCACAGGTTTTGCTGAGCTTCGCTCCAGGCAGGATGAATTCCACCAGCAGCAGGTTGAACTCCAGAGGGAACAGCTCAGGTTGCAGAGGGAGCATGTAGAATTTCAGCGCTCTCAGGCTCTTGCACAGCAGCAGGCAGCAGCAGCACAGCAGTAGACAGCAGCAGTACAGCAGCAGATGTTTGGTCTACTTGCTCACCTTGTGCAAAACCCTGGACAGCCAATGCCACCCTCCTTGCTTCAGGGTCAACTTCTTCTGCCAGCAGGACAGCCACAGGGTTAGACAGAGACAGTTGCACCTCTCACCAAGACAGTTGAGTAGACCCAGACCGCTTCTCCGCCAGCATCATAGCCAGAGGGTCAGCAGGCTCCTGTCACTCAGTCCTAGCAGAGCTCAGACGACAGCCCAGATGATACTACTGCGTTCGTCCTTGCTCCACATGCTCGTGAGACCGGCTCGTCTGCTCCTTCTTCCCCACAGCCTTAGGTTTTTGGCCCTTGATGACAAAGGGGGAGAGTTGGGAGTATGTAGACTTAGGGGGAGCTTTTGCTTGGGATTTGGTTCTTTTGCTTGATACATTTGCATGCATCATGTTTAACTTTATGCATTGTATGATATGTGTGTGGTACTTCAAGTGACATATGATCTTCGTTATGGTATCACTTTCTATGTCACTTGGCTTTTATGCTCATATGTGTTTGGCTTCCGTGTTTTACTCTGATTCCATATGAGCTATATCTGTTTGTATTGTGCTAACTCGTTTTTGCAGATTATATAAGCACAAACCTATTGGCTTGGTGTCACATGAGCCATTCTAACTTTTGCTCTTATTGTCAAAGGCTCATGTGAACCAAGCATGCTTGAAAACCTCAATTCAAATCTTCATACTCCAGAGGTTGTCATCAATCACCAAAAAGGGGGGAGATTGAAAGCATCTAGGCCCCTTGATGTGGGTTTCGATGATTGATGACAATGTGAATTATCATGACTAACGTGTGTTTTGCAGAAATAGTGGGAAGTTAGGTCATGGTAATGGGATCTCAGGCAATATGGTTCTCATGCCCTCTTATCGATGGAAATCATTTCGGTTTTCAAAGGATGGACGACAAGGTTAAGGACGGTTAGTTCCGATTGTCGATGGTGTTGAGAGACATCAGATTAGTCGTTAGGACTTTGTTTTCTCTTTTGGCCGTACTATTAAGGGGGGTGCAAACGGGTAGCTTGACCTAGGTAAGTCTAATGGTCTAGGTGTGGTGCACACTTGTCAAAATTAGCGCTAGGTGGCTCCAATTCTTTCCTGAGGTTGCCCGGAGTCAAAGCCGTTCACAAAGTTCGTCGAACTGAGGTGAACTGGCGCTTTCTTGCTGCGTCGGACGCCGGCTTGTTGTGCGTCGGACGCTGGTCCAGCGTCCGTCGCCATTCAGCGTGCGCAGCAGAGAAAATAGCGAGCGTCGGACGCTCAGCTGGCGCGTCCGACGCCCGTCGGACGCCGACCAGTAACTATTTTCTGGTGGCCGACCGTCGGACGCGTCCGTCGGTCAGGCGTTGGACGCGTCCGACGCCGGTAACGGCTAGTTGGCAGTTTGAATTGGTGTGTGCGTTAGACGCGTCCGACGCCTGGCGATGGACGCGTCCGTCTCCCCCGATTTTTGTTTGCCGAGGGGTAACGGTTGGATTTTGGCCTTGGGCCTATAAATACGACCTCACCCCCTCCTCTCTCTCTCTTGCCCATTTCTTCTGCTGAGACATTGCTTTGAGAGCTTGAGAGAGCAAGAGCTTCATGAGGTGCTAGTGATTCACGAATCCATGGTGTGAGCATCTCATGGAGTGATTAGAAGAGTGACAAAGTGTGCATCCATCCTTCTCATTAGGCTTGTTGTGGTCAAGTGAGAGCTTGTGCTTGTTACTCTTGGTGATCGCCATCACCTAGACGGCTTGGTGGTGATTGGGAGCTTGGTGATCATCCGGCGGAGTTTGTGGATGACCCAACTCATCTTGTGAGCGGTTCTTGGCGATTCACCGCGTCGGAGCGACGAAGAATCAGCCTTAGAGAACACTTGGTCCTTGCGAGGATCAAGGGGGAGCTACACCCTTGCGCGGGTGCTCCAACGAGGACTAGTGGAGAGTGGCGACTCTCCGATACCTCGGAAAAAAGATCGCCGTGTTCCTTGTCCCTTTACTTTTCGTATTTACTTTCTAGCATTTACATTCTTGCAATTACTTTCATAGAATTGCCATGCTAGAATAGGATTGGAACTTAAGGTGCAAAACTTTAGTTGATCGTTTGATTAGGAACACACATAGGCACCGAGGGGTGAATCATGGGCTAGTAGGTTTAATTCCGTAATAATTTTTAGAATTAGCCCAATTCACCCCCCCCCCTCTTGGGCATCTTGATCCTTTCATACCCCCTATTAGATTTTATTAAAAAAATGACCCATCTCGGCCAGACATTATTGTTTAGGTCATATAGTAGATCACCTGTTGTTTAGAGTATATTAGTTACATGCTTGAAACCAGCTATTCGCTTGAGCTAATCCACTCCTTCTGACTATTCAAACTGAGCACTGGTTGAGAGAGGGACGCACCAGCATTGTCTATGCCACCACACCATTCCAGCGCCGCTCGCAGCCCGTGCCATGGCTAAAGGGAATGGGTATATACTACCAGGCACAAAATAAATCTAACATGTTGAACCCAGATATATTATGCGAGTTGTTAATCATGAATTGCTACCGCCAGGTGCACAATGCAAAACAGAATAAGAGTTGGAGAGCCGCCCGCCTTGGTTGAGAGCTAGCTGGAGACAAGCCGTAGGCACCATCCCCATCATTATATGACCACCTTGTGCCACGCTAGCCTCATTGCTCACCTTGCTGTTCGCCGCTCCGGTCTCCGGTTTGCCGTGACGAGGCTAAGGGGTACATCGCGATGTGCTCCTAGCCAATCTGATGCCTGGTGCCCGATTCATTCGGCCAAAGAAGAAAGAGAGTTGCTGAACAAGAGAGGAGAAATGGAGGACGACTGGAACATAAACGAAGAGTGGTGAGATAGAGAGATAAGCTGATGTGGTGGTGAGATGGTAAGGTCAGCCACACACCGCTAATAAGCAAGGAGAGTGAGAATACGTATGCAGCCAGGGAATTCAGATAACGAAGATTTAATTTCTAACAAGATGTGCGTCTAGTTGTTTTCAAAGCCAGTGCTCTTTAAAAATCTACCCCCTCCGTCTCAAAATAGATGTCATTCTCGCTTCCTGAGAAGTCAGCTTTTTCAAACTGCCGACAATTATATTAAAATATATAAACATTTATGCTAAGTAATTAATATCATTGGAAAGATCTTTAAGTCTAGTTTTTTAACAAAATTATTTGGAGATAAAAATGTTGCCTGTATTTTCTACAAATCTAGTCAAAGTTGAGAAATATTGACCGACACGTTTCCCATAACGTCATCCTTTGTGAGACGGAGGGAGTATATCTGAAGCTATTATAAGTAGTGGTTTTCCTGCTCCTTAAAATATAATTTTTAAGAGCAGTTCTTTTAGTAAAACAATCCCTAAAAAAACATGTATTTTTAGATCAGATTTTTTTAATGGACTCGCTCCTAAAACTATATTTTCATAGGCAGTTTATGAGCTATAGCGCTCCCTGACATTATTTCAGACGGTTTCTTATACGAACTGCCTCTATTAGAAATGGAAGCCATCCCTAAAAAGGATTTATGTACTAATGAGAGTAGAATGGTGCTTGCGGGAGTGGGAGGGGACCCCTAATTTGTACCCTTCGCCTATCAGCCAACCTCGAGGCACCCAGTAGAGGCATAGTCCAACTTGTCATCCACTCTAAACAACCACAATTCAGGCACTTGGGTAGAGAGGCACATGTCGTGAATCCTTTTGATTTTCACCAGCGATAAATCATGACCAACTGGTGAAAATTCAGAATATTTTCACTACCAATTTATCTGTAGTACAGCAGTAATGAAAATAACTTTCACCTCATGTTTTATTACAAACCGGCGATGATATGTTATCACACTAAAATTCTTCAGTAAAACAGGCAATAAAATTTGTCGGCGAAAACAATTTGTTTGGTAGTGATATTTCCAGCAATAAAAAATTCTTTACTCAAAACACATGAACACAGAATAGCATAGAATCATTTGTCACTCACACTAAAGTCAACCATGTAAGTATCCAATAGCCATCACTCATATGTGTCTGATGATTTAATCATTGAAGAGGCTTCATTCATCAATATATCAACAATATTCAAATATGTGAAGCTCCATGGACATCATCAAATCATTTCCATTCATGATCTCATGAATAAAGTGATGGCATCGATATGTGTTTGTCTGAAATTTTTGTTCATCCTAGCATGCTTAGCTTCTGTGATGGCACCATTATTATCACAATAGATGTCAAATGAATTGGTGCACTAGGAAACATAGTTAACTGAAAAGAAGCTTCCTTATCCAGACAACATCCTTGGCAGCTTCTGAAGTTGTAATATACTCGGCCTGCCTAGTAGAATTAGCTACCATCTCTCACTTGGAACCATTCCTGTTTATCACTCCTTTAATTGGGAAGAATATAAAATTATATTATGATTTGCTATAATATTTGTTGTTTCGAAGCTAGCATCCAAGTGACCACTTAAAATTGTATTGTGACTTCCTCATCTCTATAAATCTTGAACATATCCTCTGTCCTTTGTAAGTACTTAAGATTTTCTTTGATAAGGCACACTCAGTATGACTCACCAAAGTTAGACTGGTATCTTAGAGTAGAAAAGTTTCCGACTGAAGGACCCCGACCGATCCCTCCAGGAACACTCAGGGGCTCAAAGGCTATACCCACCAAGTATTCCCGTGAGCACCCTCTGGAGAAGGATCGAGCAAAACTCGATCATGCCATTGGACTCTGCTTGAGACTCGGGGATCTTCAGAGCTTTAGGCTTTCGATTGATGGTAGCCTAAGCCCCATCCTCAAATCTACATACTCCAACTATGAGCGAAGAAGGTCTAGGTTCGAACCCATAGCACCTCCGAGTGTCCAAGGCTTGGGGCTCCTGGGCCCGCTCGTCGTCCTTTGAGCCAGACGCCTTAGCCACTAAGGAAGCCTAAAAAAGGCTCACCTAGCGGGGATCAATTTTAGCCAACAATCTTTAACTGTCATAGTGTCAATCATCATAGAGTAGATGGATGACACTCATGGCTCTAATGAATCCATGATAGGGCCGAGTGTTAATGTTTGATGACCTGCAACTCATCACTAAGTTACCTAACATGATGGTTGGTGGGCTTCGACGAATGTAGAAAACAACAATAAACGCAAAGACAACGATTTATATAGGTTTAGGTCGTTGAATAGCACAATACCTACATCCAATTTGCATGATGCCTTATGTTGGATTATGTATGAGATCATGTGTTGTACATCTATGCTGTCTACTGATGTGGGCAACATTGTCCTCCTTTATATAGTCTAGGAGGCACGTCTCCTAGTCCGTTACAATGTAAGGATCCAGGTAGGATTAGAAGGCACCAGTTCTAAGAATTACATGTGAGGAATCCTAGTTGGTCTAGATCTTCTCCATTCCTTGCGGGGTAAGGGACTATGTCCAACACAGAGGTCCATCCACATGCTACAATAACACCCTTGGACTCTTGCGCATGTAGACCATACATAATTAACCCCCAAAATACGTTGTACCCGCCCTATAGATGGGAGAGGTATAAATAGAATACACCATTCGACTTCATTCCATTCCGAGCTTTGCCCCAAGAACAGAGCATTGAGAGAGGAGCAACCTTGTGCTCCCCCCCCCCCCCCTCCTCCCGTTGCTCTCGGGAAGCAACCTCACTACCAATGAGCCATAGGATAGCACCGAGCGATCCCCTTCCAAATGTCATACACACTCTTGTTATAACCCTCGATTTGGGTGCTCTCAGATACAAAGAATTACAACTACTGGACGTAGAGCTCCAGTAGCCTCAACTAGGATACATACCATGTGACACTGGAAAGATACCTTTCGTGCCATCCTGCATACTAAATAATATGTGTGCTTTGGCTCAATTAGAGATAATTGAAAAAAATATGTCCCAAATAAGAGGTGACAACTAGTTTTTTTCTAACATATTATGATAGAACAAATATCCATGACCAAATTTGCCCATAGATTGCACCACAAAATCTTTTGTTGATTTTTGTTTTCCATGTCATTTTTCGTGGCACACAGGGTTAGAGACTCGTGTAAATTTAGTTCTTACTTGGAGGAGAACCAGCCATCGTATCATATTAATTTGGCAAATGGAAACCAAGCTTGTTTCAAGTGAACTTTCACTTGTTTTTGGGTTACAGGCTTAAATCCACACATGTTTTTGCTAAAGTATTAGGAACCTCTACATTATTTGTAATTTCTAGATTCTATATTTGATTTCAGTTACCCAATTTTCCCAAGAAGAAACAGTTAGGTAAGGTATATATACCCAGACCCACGTGATACATATGCATTCTGGTTCTATGCCATGTATATATGAGCGGCACAGACTAATATATATTATTCAATTTTTTGCAAGCAATTCAACGGAAAATGGAAATATAAGGATAAGTTTGATATTTCGTCTAAACGAAATGTGGGGACGTGTGAAACGAAAACAGAATAACAATATACATATAGTATTTTTAGTGTAAAAGATCCTGCTGCCGCAATTTTTTTATCGTCGTGTTGGAGCTTGTTGCGCGTCTAGACCTATATCCAGTACTTCTCAAACAGGCGCCAGCGGATACTAGCTTGCCAGCCACTGACGCGCAAATATTTCCATTTCCATCCAATAATGAAAACTAGCCAGAAATGCAGAGCAAAAGGGTCCCTGAGTCCTTGACTGCGTGCTTCCATCGATTCCATGCACCGCCGTCCAATTCAGATCCCGTGGCGGCGCTGATGTGGTAGTCAAACCCTAGATAAAAACGTACACGCCGCCATCAGGCAGGATGCTCTTGACCCCTTGTTTGGCCTATATAAACGACGCAACATTCTCTCCTCTTCAGACACGTTCACAAGCCGCTTCCCAAAGCCTTAACAGTATGGATTCCCGTACCACCACCATGGCCATTGTCGTTAAGAGGAAGAGGATGAGTAAGTTGCATCCACCCCCGCAATGGGGTGTCGTCCGTGGCATGCTCCACATGCGGATCAAGGACGCCGCCGCGGACCTGAAAGTCCCCGTCTCCTACCTCAGGCGCCTCTGCAAGCAAAACGGCCACCCGAAATGGCCAGGAAAGACGGTAAGGCTAGCTAATACATGCATGCATGACTATACTAAAGCGAGCAGCAGCTCTACGTGCTATTTCGAATTTGAGTTCCTTGTATTGGCTTGCTTCGTGCTGACTCGCCTTGATGAAAATTCCTCTGTTGATTTATGTCGCCACACAGATCCGGTACATGAAGAATACAGGGAGGAACCTGATGCTGCAGGTAGGTGCGCTGGAGGGCTCGCCGTTGACTGGGTTAGCTGGTCCTTCCCAACCGGCTAAGATCGCATGGAACAAGAAGAAGGAGGAGGATAATCCCCCTAAAGAACTCGTCACTTTAAACTTGATAGACAAGGTTGGGTTGTCCTCCGGCAGCAAGCACAACTAGTTTCGCCAATATGTTCTGTCATTTGTGCTGCAAAATGAAATACATGTAGGTGATAACAAGCTATATATTGGTCAACTATATGTAGTACTGTGATCACACAGTTCGGAAACATCTACTATATTGGTTGTGCTTTGTCATGAACTGCAAAACGAATGCCTTTTTGGTTAAGTCACTTGCAAAGTCGCAATTGTTATTACAGGATGAAAACATTCCAGCCTGACGGTTCCCATCGATGCCTTAAACATCTATTGCATGTTGTGTGGTTTGTGATAATGGCTATGGTTAAGACACATGCAATTGTTATAACAGGATGAAACATGACAGTTCCCATATGGATGCCTTAAACCAGTGTTGCACGGGATAGGCACAGCTTTTATATATGGATTTGAAAAAAAAAAACAGCTTTTATATTTGATCAGAGTACGTAATCAGATTTAACTTAGTATAACCTTTCTTCATTTATTCATAACTTTTTCGTTACAAGAATGGAAAACAAAATTTAAGGGCTATAGTCGGAGGAACAAGGGAGGTATAGAGCCTAGGACCTTTAGTCCTAGTTTATGGTTCAAAACCAAACTAAAGGTTCATTTATAGTCACGGTCAGAGCCACCAACCAGGAATTAAGGTGTAATTGTCCATGACTGGTAGCTCTAACCAGGATTTGCATTGAAATTGGACGAAATCTTTAGTCCAAAACATTGGAAAGTGTGTGAAACCCCAATTGAGCATCCGCATGCATGGAGGAAGGACATTGGTGGAAGAGAGGAGAGAGAGACAACGGTGGACCCATAAAAGCTTTAAATAGTATATGAAACTGTGCCATGAAACTATGCATTGAGGGAGTGAGTTGTTTCGCGTAAAGCTTTAAATAGTAAAAAAGCTAAACTAGCCATTGAGACTGCTCCAGGACTTGAGGACTTTTAGTCGGCTTGAGGGGCCTAATCGCCCGCGTACTAAAAAAGCTTGCTCTAGGCTTTGGGCATTAAGTCTCGATTGGTGGCTAACCGGGAATAATCCTTTCTTTTTTTTTTCCAAGACACAAAAAAGCCTTGAACCAAAAGTATGTTCCCTACTAGTGTGTCTATCAACTGACCTCGATGCACCCCGCAGGAGCACAGTCCCAGTTGTCATCCATGTTCGGTATAAATTCACACAATCACCAAATTGAGGAAGAAGAAAAACTTGTGTTTGTATTCATTTCATGAGTCCTACTGTACATGTAGTACTTATAGAGGCCCTCGACTTTGTATCGTAAATAAAAATGAAAGTTTTGTCGTTTCTACAATCTACATGTTTCGGCTAATTCCTTAAGGGCAAAGCAATAATTTCCAGTTTGCTAGAGCTTCCTCTGTTTCTCTGATCTTCTCTTCGTAGTCTATATCCAAACAACCTCCTTGGAAGTGTCAGAAGCTGGGATATACTTGTTCTCAATCGCAGGATTGGGTACCCTTCTCTCACTTGGAACTTTTTCAGCTTATCGCTCCTCCAATGGGGAATAATACAAAATTAGATTGAATTTGTATCATCGTTGTGGGTTTGGAAGCTAGCATCCATATAACTAGGTGATTCCTCGCACGTTGCTGCAGGAATTTCTTAATTATTCGGTGAATATGACTTTTCTACTTCTACTTTAAACTTGCACTTGACTCGATCCATTAATTGGGCAGGAGTTTCTGGTGAAAGTGGAGGTGGGGTGGGTTGCAGTAGTGGGGTCAACTAATGATGTGGCACACTGAAAAGTTAGAAAAATACTCTAGTGGGCATTAGCTTTATAGGAGTAGTAGATCACTCATAGAACAAGCTCTTTGTCATCTCCATAATAAGCTCGGAACATATCCTTAATCCTTTTTAAGTACTTGAGGATATTATTTGAAAAGCCACTCAGTCGCCAAACTAGAGCTATATTATAGTAGAAGAAAGGCATGGGTGTGTACAAAGCATGACATATTATATCAAAGTTAAAGTACTCGATCAGAACTACAACTCCATAGTTCAAACTTTTGTTTGAGATCATTTGGATGTCCTAATATACACCACAAGATTTTGTAAAGTGCCTAGTCGTTTAGATCATTTAGAGGCTCCGTAGTCATAATTGGGTGTGGAGTAGTAGTTAAGGATCTCAGATGTAGAAGTGCCTCAAACAAAAGTTATAGATCTCAAAAAGTTATGCGACTTTATAGTTCACAACTTTGGTGTTTGAAGTCATTATAATGTTCCTCTCTTTCATTGGCAATATGTTATAGAATTTAACACCAACTAAAGCCATATATTTCATAGTCAAAAGTGAATGTCTAGGATATTTAAGGATCTCAAATGGAGAAGTGACTAAAACAAAAGTTTTTTTTGACAACAGACTAAAACAAAAGCTGTTGGACTCAAAAGGTTCTGCAACATTGTAGTTGACATCATTTTCATCATTTGAAATCATTTGTCTAACGAAAATTATGTTTGATTTCTAAAATTTAGAATTTTCAAACTATCTTAGATAGAGAAATGCCCAAAACAAAAGTTGTAGATCTCAAGAAGTTTATAGAACTTTGTAGATGACAACCTTTTCATTTGAAATCATTTGTCGAAGGAAAATCATGGCCTAATTTTGTAATGTTTGAAACTTAAATTTATCAAACAACCTCGGATGGATAAGTGACCAAAATTAAAGTTGTGACCAAAACTAAAGTTGTAGATATCGAATAGTTATAAAACTTTGTACTTGACAACTTTTTCATTTGAATTCATTCAGGATCCCAAATACTCATTTAAATAAACATAAAGTGGCTAGGACAAATATCATAAATGGACACAAGAGTCTTATAGGTGAAGTTGTTAGCGAAAAAACACGCAAAGCAGGAGATTGGGGGTTTGGGCGCTATTGGTCATTGCAGAGCATGCGTTCACTATAACACGACATACCTTTGTTGACACCTTCTACTATCGGCAAAGGGCTCCGTTGCCGCCAGTTTACCTCCCACGAAAAGTTTCACCGGTAGTTTTGAAACAGCCGCGGTAGAATTCGGTGAAACTTTTGCCGACACAAAGGAATCGCCAACACTTTTTGTGTAACCAAATTGTACACTTACGCCGACAGTTGAAACCTTTGTCGATAGTTAACCCTTTGCCGACAATTAAGACCTACAGTTGAAAGCTTTTTCGACAGTTAGAACCTACGCGTGACTTGCGACAATGTAGCTCTAGTGGGGTCTCTCCCGTCCTAAAAAAATCCGGTATTTTTCTTAGCATGTTTTTGGGTTTTTTGTTTTACCAGTTTGGTTGTGTCGGTTCAAAACCTAGGAGTGAACGGGGTTTTTAACAGACAATGATTTGACAATATGGGATAGCGCTGCATATTAAACAATTTCAATACGTTGTCAATATTACTTTGGCTCAATCCAATCGGCCTTTCAAACCTATGTGTCTATAGATATTTATGTCCAAAATATAAGCTGCCTCGCCACGATCATTCATGGAAACGATATGTCCCAAAGAACATCTGAAAATTTACCAACTACCAGTCCATCCGTCCACAAAAAAGAATGCAATTCTCACTTATCAAGGAATCAATCATTTGAACTTTGACTAAAACTATATGTAAAAACTAACATTTTTTATATAAAATAAGTATCGCTAGATTAGTTACAGAATATATTTTCATCATGAATTTATTTGAAGGCATAAACACTAAATACTTTAATATAAACATGGTCAAAATTAAGCTAAGTTGACTGGCACGAATTCTATAATTGCACTCTTTTGTGGACAGAGAAAGTATTTCTGTTGCGAAACACACAAGCAAAATGGTTTTTCCATGTTGTTTTTTCTGGTAGGATAATGCTGAGTCGTAAAGTAGTTCTTTACGTGGAGAAAGACCAGCCATTGTATTATATTTTGCAAATGCAATCCAGCTTGTTTCAAGTGAACTTTCACAAAATAATATTTTTCTGGGTTACAAAAATATCAAAACTTGTTTGATATGCTACAGTATTAGGAACCTACACTATTTTCTAATTTCTAGATTCATCTGATTTCACATGCCCAATTTTCCCAAAGAAGAAACACTAAGTTAAGGTACCCAAACACCCACGTCATACATATGCATTATGGGTAGGCGCATCCCATTGCCATGTATGGGCCCGCGCAGGTTATAAGTTATTCAGATATTTGTTGCAAGCAATTCAATGGAAAATGGAAACATAAGGAAAGTTTGATATTTCGTCAAAAAGAAATGTGGGGACGTGTGAAACGAAAACAAAATAACTGTATAGTATGTATTTTTGTTGCTGTCAAAGATCCTGCTGACGTCGAATCAAAAAAGATACTGCTGCCGCTATTTTTTTGTTGTCGTTGGAACTTGCTGCGCATCTAGGCGCCAGCTGGTACTGCCAGCCACTGACGAGCACATTTCCATTTCCATCCAATATTGAAAACTAGCCAGAAATGCAGAGCAAAAGGGGTCCCTTGGATGCGTGCTTCCATCCATTCCAAACACCGTCGTCCGATTCAGATCCCGTGGTGGCGCTGCTGTGGTAGTCAAACCCTAGATAAACACACACGCCGCCATAAGGATGCCCCTTGACCCCTTGTTTGTGCTATATAAACAACGGAACATGCTCTCCTCTCCTTCGCACACAAGCCACATCTCAAACTCTGAACAATATGGATCACCATACCACGACCATGAGCACCGTTGTCAAGAGGGAGAGGAATAAGATTCAGGGTCCACCCCCGCAATGGAGTGTCGTCCGTGAAATGCTTCACATGCGGATCAAGGACGCGGCCACGGAGCTGAACGTCGCCGAGTCCTACCTCAGGCGCCTCTGCAAGAAGAACGGCTACCCCAAATGGCCAGGAAAGAGGGTAAGACTAGCTAATACACGTATGATTATATTCAATTGAGTAGCAGCTCGTGTCTGACTCGCCTTGATGAACTTCATCTTGTTGATTTATGGCGCCACACAGATCCGTTTCGTGAACGGTACAGTGAGACTCGCCTTGATGCTGGGGATAGCTGTACCAGAAGGCTCGTCATGGGCTGAGTTAGCTGGTCCTTCCCAGCCTGCCATGGTCGCCAAGACCAAGAAGAAAGAGGAAAAGGACATCACTGGCATCCACAACAAACCAGCTGCGAATCATCCTCCTAGAGAAGAACTCGTCACTTTAAAAACCTGATAGACAAGGTTGGGTTGTCCTCCGCCAGCAGCAATGGAAACTAGTTTTGCCAATATGTGCTGTCATCTGTGCTGTAAAATGCAGTACATGTAGATGACGACAAGTTTGATATCTATCGGTCGATTATGTATTACTGTGCGACACACAGTTTGAAAACCTCTATTATATATATTGAATCTGGGTTGTTATGAACTGCAGAATGAATGCCTTTGGTTAAGTCACTTGCAATGTCGCAACTATGTCATTTCAGGATGAAAACATTCATGTGTGACAGTTCAATTCCTATGGAAGCCTCTATCCAGGGTTGCACGGGATAGTCACAGCTTTTGTATGTGATCCGACTTAGCTTAGTATAGCACCGTTCTTGATTTCTCGATAATTTTGTTACATTACATGAATGGAAAACAAAACATAGGCTCCAGCTCTTGTGCTATATCCCATTGTATGGTTCCCGCCTAGTTTAATCCGTTGTTTATATCGTGCAAAAACGACGCACCAAAGGTATTGATAAGTATAATGGATCATATACTCATCACCAAACATGCATACTAACGAAAGCAATTATCATGTGTTTGGACCATGCGGTATTCAGATCCAACAATTTAAATGCTGCCTCCGGCCCAAATGGTGAAATCTCACACTTCTGCACAAAACCAGCGGAATCAAATTTGTAGACACTAGTTGCTAGTGCGTGTTACTTTAAATATATTAACTTGAGTAACATTCTTTCTTACTTGCAGCCATACATCGTACGAGTAATATTCTTAGAAACTTCATCTTCCTTTTTCCGAGAAATATTAGTTTGGTGATAAACATATGGAAACAATCAAGATCAAAATATCCAAACAACACTATGCAAACAAATACATCTCTTATTTATTATAGCATTGAAATGTACATCAGTTTCACAACTACAACTTAACAAACATAAACTGGGGGACTGCCTTGCTACCCTACCTCTTACTACTGCTGGGTACAGATTTCTCAGAACTAGTCACTTTCTCTGTCTACAGCATCCTACTACTTCTCCCTGGCCAAACCATGTATAGCTCACTATTTTCAAAATAGTTGAAACAACTCCACCTACAACTATGAAGCTACACGGCTTATTTGCTTTCTCTCTAGATGAGAAAGTACTACTACAAAGGCACCCCCACACAGACTCACACACAACTTTCTGTACCTAGGGTTGCACCATATGGTTTTTCCACACAAACTCAGTCACTTGTTCCAGAGCAATCCTTATGCCCACAATGGCCCTACCATCCTGTTCAACTCTACCAGTGATACTCGGTGGGTTGAGTCCAAGCATCTTCACGAACTCTTCCAGAAAATCTTTGGTCGGGACCTCAATATCCGGCCGCCATCTTGAAACACACAAAATTACATGGTAGAAAAGATGTCAATCAATATGCCATCACATCTAGTAATATGCATCCTATTGCATGCAGTAAAGCTACAACACACAATAATGTTTCTACTATACTAATATGTATTTTAAGTGTGCTAATTAAACCAGGATTTTTTACGTGCTAACCTAGGCTCCGATACCACTAATTAGTGTGCTAATTAAATCACGGTGTTTTCTACTGTATTAATAGCATGGATCACGCATTATTACTTTCACTAATAATATCAATCGATGTACTAAGAAATGGCAGCATGCTATATCCCACGTGATTGGTGTCTCATTTACCTAATGCTATCTATGGTATAGCTAATTAGTAACAAAACAAAGGTAGGACATGTCGTGTTTCTACCTTGGATCAATGGCTACCATGCATGGCTCCCTTGGCTAGCATGCGAGCTACCTATATGCATGAACAACTAGGTAGGCCTAGAATAACAAGTGCTACAGAACATTACGTGCTCCTACCTTGGTCCTCTAGCTTTCGCTTCGGCAAGTCCCAAGCACAAGGCCCCGTTGCTCGAGTGTGTGTTGCTTGATGTGTGTGTGTTGTGGTTTGTAGTGTGTGTGGTGCTGGTATGAAGGGTAGAGGTAGCCTTTTATACTAGTGTCGATATGGATATGCATGACCGCAGTAAATTGTCAAAAGATTGGACCAACCGTGGAGAGAAAAAATCATGTGATAGCTATCCGATGGGAAAAATCAAACGAGAGCTATCCGCTCCACCGTCCATTGTATTCGATAGAAAAATCCACGGGAGTTATCTCTTCTTCGCTATTTATTTATTTATTTTTATCTTCTTTTACCATTCATCCTTATCCAGGTAAAAATATCATGTTGCTGGTGTAACTTTGACACCAGCATGAGAGTGCAGCCTACCTGCTAGCTCATTATATATATCATTTATCATTATATACATTTATTTATTTGGGATTTTATAGAAGGTCTATTAGAAAAAACAAAAACCTATTGTACATATGAGAAGGGGGTGCCGCAACAAATGGAAAAAGGTGTTGAACCACATCTCATCAAAAATTGCTCCAGCAAACATTGTGCCTCTTGTAACATTCAATATCATTTGTTGCAAACATTAAAAATCAATCGTAACAACAACGACGAGATCTAACTCACGGAACCCTAGCCACCACCAAAACCTTAGATCCAGAGAGAGGGGAGAAGGAGGAGGAGTAGGAGAAGGAGGAGGGACCAGAGATGAGTGGGAGAAAAAGGACGGGGATAGAGGCCTCAAATCCAAATCCTTCCAAACGTGAGGCGGAGGGGAGGGAAGTAGCGAGGGGGACACGCTACTCAAACACCTCCAGGCCACGCCACTCCCGACCCTTTGCTAGCCCGCGCCAGTCACACCCCGGAGGACGAGGGCCGGCCAGGTGGCAGCAAAGCGGCGCTGAGGGCAGGGAGCGTGGCGATGAGAGAGGTGTTGTCGAGGCTCGTGCAGGCGAATAGGTCGACCGAGGTGAGTGCAAGAAACGCACTGCAAAGAGAGTGCACGGGAGCACCTTTGATGCAGCATGCGTAGCGCGACCTGAATAAGGAATGGTGGAGAAAGCGAGGAAGAGAATGGGGAATGGATAAGGTGCGAGTGGACGAGAATGGGTGAATGGGTCGGACGCATGCGACGAGAAAATGATGGAACCGCGGTCGAGTGGTGCTACAACACGCGTCCTACCATCAGGATGGACTAATCCAAGCGTTACCGCAATTTGTGTAGACTCCACACCGTTTTTGCTATTTAAACTAGTCTTAGCCAGATTTAGAACCGACTTGAGCTAGCTTGAAAATATTCTAGTCTTTGGGAAAGTCACAGATTTCATATGAAATTATTTTTCTACTGGGATACTGTAACATCCACGACGTTAATCATGCATTAACTCTGCAAATCATGGGCATAATTATATCATTAGCATATAATTACCATCTCAACATGATTTGCTTGATGTTTGATGCACTTTGCTTGATTTGGGTCCTAAGTGTGATTGTCGAGTTAAACTAGAAGTGGTAGCTAGGTTGCTCATCTCGAGTCGGTCCTTAAATAATTGAGAAAAATATTTGGAGAAAACTTTGTGTTGGGACCATTTCATGAAAATGCTTTTTAGGTGTTCAAAAAGGCCAAAAACAGTCCCTGGGTATTTTAAAAAGTATTATTTTTATATGTGAAAATGGCCCAAATTTGTATCTCCAAATCTAGGCTGAATTAGACAAAACTTCTTTTAGATGAAATATTCTACTCATCAAATGGAGTAACTTTCCTGTTGAAAGTTTTTGCAAATTCGTTTTAGTTTAGGAAATATAGCTACTTTGATATTCGTGCAAGCCTATTTAAAAAAAAAAAGAAAAACCCACTTGGGGGTGGGACCCAGCTGTCATAGGCTTCCCCACTCCATCTTCAACCTCCGGCCGACCGTGTCCGGGTCGATGGCCGCCGCGTGGCCGTCGCCCACCGGTCGCGTCCCGCTGCTCCCTGTTCGCCTTGCCGCACCGCGCACCCGCCATCCTCCTCGCCACGCGTCCCGCTCTTCCACTGCGCCACTCGCCACGCACGCCCACCGCGACACACACGCGGCACCCGCGTCTGCTGCCGCACCCACGTCGCCGCGCCGTGGTCCGAAGGGGGGCAACGGGGTCGCCCGTTCCCTCTCCTCACTCTCTCCACTCGCCCACGCCACTCTCCGGCGCCTCGCTCTCCCTCCGCTCTCGTCCCTCTCTTTCACGCGAGCGGAGCTCGAGCCGCCATGGCCGCCACCACGAAACTCACCGCCTAGCTGCCGTTTCTCCTGTCCTTCTCGAGCTTGAGCACGCCATCCTCTTCGTCTCGCCATCCGCCACCACCGCCGCCCGCTTCTTCGCTCTCTCTCCGAGGTAGACGCCCACCGGGCGCTTCCCCTTCGTCGCCGCGGAATGAGCTTCGGCGAGCTCTTCAGCTCCGCCGCGGGCGCGTCTCGTACTCCCTCTGCTTTTCCTTCCGTGCGCGTCGTGTCCGCCTCTCCCTGGCGACGCCCGTTCCGCTATCGATGGCGCCGCTTCGGCCCTGGTTGGCCGGCGCAAGCCCCACGTCGCCGCACCCGCTATGCGGGCGACACGCACGCCGTTCTCATGCACCGCCGCGGTCCCGCGCCTCGGGAACCTCCGCGTGCGCCTTAGCCTCGTGGCACCCCTGCTCCCTCTGCTCAACCTTGCTGGAGCCGGTACGCACCTTATCGGCGACATGCCTGGCCACCGACTGCCGCCGCTCGCCGCCGGCACGCCTAGTCGCCGCACCTAGCGCCGTCTCCGCACGGTTTGGTACGCATCGCCGTCGCCCCATCCTCGCGCAACCACAGCGCCATCCCGTGCGCCTCGCAGTGCCCGGATTAGGCCGGCACGCTGCCGACGTCGTCGCCGTCCGCCGTCGGTCATGGCCACCGGCAAGATTGGCCACCGCGATCCGCACGGTTCATACCACTGAGTTCGCGTCGCTGAGAGGAGCACGCTGGTGATGGCCAAGACGCCGGATGGCTCGCCGCCGGCGCAATTCCGGCCGGCGGAGCTTGTCCTCTGCTCTCGGGCAGCTGACAGACGGGGCCCGCGCTGACATGGACCCTGACGTCAGTCAGGCACACCGCTGGGTACGAGTGCGGGGTGGACTTAGCACAGATACGCCTCTGGGTGCATCTCGGGGTACACATAGCAGATTAGGGTTCGGTTTTTAAAGAAAAGGATTTTCCAGATTTGTAGTTCAAATCTTGTAAAAATCCTACAGGGAGCTAGGAGTGTCCAAATTAAGTGATCTTGGTCTTGTTGTGATCCTTGTGAAGTGCAGTATCTAGGAAAAATATATTATGACTATGTTGTGATACTTTTCTGTATACTTTTAATTAAAGTCTATCAATTGGTATAATTGTGGATTATCTTTGGAAACGCATAACTAATTCTAGAGTGCTCAAAAAAATGTGGTTTTGGTCTTGTTGGTCTTGTATTGAGGTGCTCTGTCTATGATAAAGTTATCACATGCATGTTTAGTGTAATTTTATATAGTTGTAGTTCAAGTGCCTATTATTGCCTTGTCCTTATTAAATTCATAAATAGGGTCTTTATATCTAGTTAAGGTTTAATTCTTTTTGTGGACTGTTTATATGTCGGTAGGAAATCATTGATGTGATTAACACATGAGTTTGCCATACTTCATAATGCAAACTATTTATAGGTCTAGTGAATTGTGCTGCCTTGTGAATTATGTGTAGGCCAATAGGTTTATCCAAATGATGTGAAGTTTGGATGGTAGACTAGTTGTGAGAGAAAAACAACTTGCTATAAGAGCAAATGAATAGGGCGGTGAAGTTTGGATGGTAGACTAGTATTGCTATGCTAGGTCTACTGTAATTTTTATAGGATTTTATGAGATGTCTAGCTAGGGGTTGCTGTTCAACCCATAGTTGCTTAAATTGGAGTTGCTGGTATTGAGCTATGCTTAACCTAAGTATAGGTTGGTTTTCTGGGAAACTCATCAACATATGATAGGTTTAGAATTAGTTTATTTATCTACTGTTCAAATTTGGTAGGCATTGAATGTATAGTCTATTATCTATGGCTGTTGCAATCTAGTCGACGAGGGCTGTTAACTGCTGTTTTTTTGTCGGGACCCGATCTGATGCTATTTTAGGTCTAGATAACTTGAGAATCAGGCTCTGATGTCTCAAGATGAATTATGGACAATTTCATAAGCTTTCTAGAATGTCCTCTTTCATGTTCATAGGGTTTATAGATTTGCATTTATGATTTTATTACAGCAATGCTGATGATAGGTCTATTATTGCTAGTGAAGCATAGATGAGTGTTGATTGTATGTAGAGCTTAGTAAAAGGGTCTTGTAGTGCTTAGGACAGGTATGATTGGTTGTTACAAGTATGTCATGATGGTTGGTTTAGGATGATTATGCTTAAGTTTAGGTCTTTGGCTTTCGGCTTGTTTGCTACTTGATAAGTGTAGCATTTAAATCAATTATTCATCTTTGAACACCTATCCTCCTTGACCATCCTTGATCATGCATACACCGACAATCACATACTCATATATATGCACATGCATCATTCTAGGACCACGTGTAGAACATTCGTCGTGGAATCAGGGATCCTGAAGGACAAGTTGCGAAAAGAGATCCGCACGAGAAGTGATCAAGCACCAGGGACCCGACTTGGAATAGTCGAGTACCGGGGCTCTAACCTCGATCTTCTAAATAAGGCAAGCCCGGAGCATCCCTCCTACGTTTGCAAATGTTTTACTTTGCGTCCTTTTATTCCTTATGATGCATTAAGTTTATAGGCGTTGTTTGAAACCGTAGTTGCATCGGGACTACCTTGCCACCGAAATATCCTACTTTTACGTACGGGATCGACTACATGCTTAGGCACGCTGCTTAAACGGTAGAAGCCGAGTGATCGACTATCACTCGCAAGGTAGGTGTTACTACCCCCTTGGATTTGAGAATGGTGAAATGTTGGATATGAACATAACCATGTGGCCATGCTAAATCACCTCTAATATACTATGGCACACGAGCATCCTCGGATCATTTTGAACAATGCCTCACATATAGCTGGAAGGGCCGGAGTGCCCAACCGCGAAAACCTTGAATCTACTTGGGCCGGGTTTCAACTTCCGGGTATCCATGCTTTGGCGATGGGTGGTGAGTAACAAGGGCCCGGTTTGTGAGACCTAAGATGGGGCGGTGTCATTTGATGGGTGCACGCTTACCTATGGCAGCCGGGAGTTTCCTTGGTCATGGTGGTGAGTTGTTGATCCCGCGCTTTTCCTGAGTAGATCAAGGTGACCTAATCGACCCCGACGGGAGTCGTGTGGTTTGTGTGAGGAATACCCCGCCAGCTGGTTTGCAATCGATTATAATCGCCATCGTTCTGGATAGTGAATAACTTGACGAAAGCGATTACGGTGCCGCAAATAAGATTTGAAATGCGAGTTGGTTATGTTCTCACATGATGGTTTAATGATTACTCAATCAATGCGGTTGTGATATAATATTGATTGCTTCTACCTTAAAATGATGAAGTAGTTGCGAGGTGCTAATGTAGTAATGGCAGGATCCAACTTAATTGGATAAGCTAGAGAGTCCTTTTGTCACTAAATGATTATTAATAAGCTCATCTTTTGGCAAACAAAGGAGTCGGCTAACCCATCATAAAGCCTGGCATCCACCAAAGAGTCTTTATTTTCTTTTAGTTGGGTAAGTCTTGCTGAGTATAAAGTACTCAGGGTGCAATTCCCAATGTTGTTGTAGGTTGGAGAATTACTGCCGTGGCGACACGGTGGACTTATATCCCACTACGGGAGGACTAGACTACGGGCAAAGTCAACTCTTATACCACTTCTACCTACTGTTGATGGAGTCGACCTGAGCTGGCACTGTATTTCAAAGTATAGGTGTGAGTGTGTATTGTAAAAAGAGTTTACTTCCGCTGTTATTTCTGTATTTTGGGTTGTAATAATCCTATGTGCAAAATGTAAATAAAACAGGTGAATAGGAACTGCTGAACTGTGGATTCAGGTTTGTTGTAGAGTGGTTTGAAATCCTTCGAGATTTCACGGACTACCGGGCTGGTTTGGTTACTAAGTTCTAATTAAGTTGCCACGTCAGCTTGATTAGTGCTTCGTAATTAAATTAGCTGGTCGGTTCCGCTGAGATACCCCTCTATTTATACAAAGATCATGCACAATTAAATGTTCCATATATCCCATCATAAAAGGGAGGATCACACTCTAAGACGTCCTATGCATACCACGGACCTTCGAGCGGCCCAACAAAACGAAAACGGTTCTTTCACCCTACACGCGCATGCATCCCTCTCCGCGCACGATGCGCCTCCCGTCCATGCGTGCATCCCCTAGGCGCACCGGCTTTGTGCGCCTGGTCCTTCCAGATCCGTCCGCCACCTCACCGGAGAGAACACCTCCGGCCCACCATCGGCATGCTCCCACACAGAATCTGCCCTCGAAAAAAGAGAAAAAAGGATTGCAAAAACATCAAAAAATGTTCTAATGAAACAAACACAAAAAATACATTGAAACATGGGGTCTATGAGAAAGAACATGGTGCTACTAGCGAGAACATCAACTTGATAGTAACAGAAAAATCACCTACTTTGAATTCGAAACATCGGCTTGTTTAGTATCAGAACATCGACTCAGTACTAACGGAACATCAAACTACATAGTAGTTGAACATCGACTTTGTACACTTTGTACGAACAGAACTTCAACTTTGTACTAGCAGAACATCATCTACTTATAAACTTTGAAACAGCCAAAAACATCTAAATGCAACAAACCGAAAACAAGAAGTGGAAACAAATTGATAAAACAAATTGAAATAAACATAGAAGAACACGATTATGTGTGCAAAATGCAGAAAACAAAATTGGAACAAAATGGCAAACACATTTGAAACAACATGGATATGTTTCAATTTGTTTCAATATCTGAAAAAATAGATAAAACAAATTGAAAAAAGGCGGAAGAAGAAAAAAACATGGGGCAAAATGGCTGAGATGGGGAGAAAGGAGGGAAACAAGGATGAGGAGGAGGCTTTAGATCCTGTGTCCTCGAGAACTACCTTGTCGGAACAGCCATGGAGGTTGCAGCGGCGCAAAAAGCACGGATCGGGAGGAAGGGCTCTACCATTGCAGGGTTCCACCAAACCGGATCTGATCTAGTAGGAGGTCACTGGATTTGCACCCATCGGGCTGTGTGGAGGGAGCTCCGCCTCTGCTGCTGCTCCGGCCTCTCGAGATCTAGAAGCGCTCTCATGGTGAGGGGGGAAAAAGGTCGATGGAGAGGAAAACCACCATCAGTGTTGTCGTTACCACTGCTCACACATCGTGGTGATGGACGTGCGCGTGGGCGGAGGGAGACCGGAGAGGAGGGGAGACACTAGCGCAATGCGGAGCCGGGGGCGTTCCTGGCCCGACACCATGGAAGGTCGCTGAGGGGAGGCATCGGCACCTCGCTCGGTGCCTTGGATGTCGCGCAGGAGAGACGAGGGATGGAGCGACCCACAGTTTTCTAAGGCGATGGCACTCGCTGATGGAGGCAAGAGCTGGAGGGGGAGCGTGCGCGCGGCGGACGAGCGAGTGGGAAAGGATAAGGGGAGAAGAATGGGCGGGGAGTGAAGCGGACGAGTTGAGGCCGATACAACCAAGACAGGGTGGGCGGTGCGTCACGGGCAGGCGAATAGATGCATGCCATGACGTCCCATGCTTATTAGGTTACACTAAGCACATCAAATTACTATAAATAATCAATCTATCTTTTTATCTACTACTTCAATCTCTTCGAACCCCCTTATTGCTTCTCTAGATGAAAATTTTTCTGACGTTAGACCTGATCCCAGGACACCTCATTGTCAGTCTCCCCACCAAAACTTTTTAAGAGGATTCGCAGTTTTTTTTTATGACAAAGAAGAACTAGCTTTGAGTGGTCTCGCTGACCTACTAATTCACCCCATTGTTTAGATCTATATCCAGTGTGTGTCTTAGCCTTGCAAGGTCCGACAATCTTGCCCTTTATTGATATGTTGCCCGAATTTAACACAATCAGGCCTTCACAACCTAACAAAAAAAATTGAATCTATGGACTTGTTTGGCACGGCTAATCTTCACTAGATCCAAAATGGATTCATGAATCGCTCCCTAGATGAAGCTGAGGTGTTTTGAACAATTATTTGGTAAAAAATATTCACAAAGGAGACCAAAATAGCTCTACTTGGAACAATTACTTTAATGTTGCCCGCAATGAGCGACCACCGCGGTGCACGACCTGTCACTTCCAGCCCGCACCCCCACGGCGTCACCCTCTCTCAGCTCGCGGACCCATAGGGAGGCCTCCCTCGACGGCTCGAGCCCTCATGGCGTCACCCTCCCGGCCAACACGTTCTTGTCGTCGAGTCATTGTCATAGAAGAGGAAAAGCTCACAGAGCTTCCGGAAGGCTCCGTGTCGAGTCGGCGACCCCGTGGACCATCACCGCACGGCTCCACCATCACCTTCTTCTTCGTGCTCCCCACTTTGCGGCCCGCACCCGATCTATCTCCTCCATGGTCGCCACCTCTAGGAGGTGCTTGGGCAGCACGGCGCAGCACACCCTAGCGACCTCCTCGCGTGATCATGGCATCCTCCTCACGTCGCCAACGCAGCCGAGGAGGAGGGAGGACTGGAAGAGCGGGAGGCCCGGCTGGCTGCATCCCCGAGGCAGCCGCGCCTCCGGCCTCAACGGCCCCCGGATGGCGCGACCCCATCCCAGTCTCGGATGGGCAAAGCTCGAGCCACCTGCGGTCGCGTCCCCATCTTGACGTCGGCATCTCCATCGTCACTGACATCCGCGTATGCCGGCATTGGCCCCAATGGAGTCAAGACGCGGTGGCGGCGGCTGGCCATGCCCCACGGCTTCCTGCATCCCCGGCGTCGCGCCTACGGCAGCAAGCCACGCCCGCGCTCGGTCCGGTCCGCTGCAGCGGCGCTCCACGCACCCGGCCCAACAATGGAGACGGCACGCGCGCACCACGACGGCACCACCTCGAGATTCCCGGTAGCCGCGCCGGGAAGATGCGCCTCGGCTCCTGCACCTCGGCACTCGGCAGCCGTGCCATAGCCCATGGGCGGCTGCACCTTGCACCTAACTCCCGACGGACCCTAGGCTCCTCGGCGGTCGTGCCCGTGCACTGCGGTCGAGCCTCGCTCACCGGCAGCCGCGGCCGGACCGGCGAGCCATGTGCGTTCCCAAGCATGTGCGCTTTTTTAGGGGCTGTCTTTTCAGCATGCTGAGACCCACAAGGGAGAGGTGAACCTGGGAGAAGATACATTTTTAGCTCTCTCCGTTCCATTGCTTTGTGAGAGGGAAGAAAAATAGCTTCACCGATGAAGCTGTTTTGGAAAGAATTATTTGACCAAAAAAACAGCTCCCAGAGGCTCAATAGGAGCCCTCCCAAACAGGCCGTGCGTTTCAATTGACTTTACTATCATTAATTCGAATGGAAGTGCATAAATATATCCCCAAGAGGAATATAATCTTGACAATAAACAGTGAGATAGTGGAAGTGTGCCATATACACAAGTTGTGTTATTTTCTTTTTGACACAAATAAAAGGAGAAAGGAAAAGAAAAAACAGGAGCACAATGGGCATCCGTATGGGCATTAGTACCTTTTACATGAAAGAGTAGCATGGGCCTGCTGACGTGTCCAAGGCCCAATTGTCCTAGTCTACTTCATCTCAAAACGAATTGACCTAGTCTGCTCGCTCTCCGGCGCCGTCATCGCCGCCGCCGCCTGCTCCTCTGGGTGTCTTTTGAAGGTTCGGTCGCCGAAACCACACCTTGATTCCTTTCCGGCAGCTTCCTATTTTGAATCTCGCCTTCTCTTTCTCGTCATCAGTGTCGTAGGGCACGCGCTCCACGCAGCCTTCGCTCCATCCTCCTCGCCTCACCAGTCACCAGTCGCCACCGACATGTCGACGCCGACGACAGTTTCGACATGTACTGCAGATACGGAGCAAGGCAAGCATGTCTTTGAGATCTTTGATTACAGCCAGCACAAGGGGATGGGTCAGGGTCACCAGATGCTCATCAGGTCGGGCACCTTCACCGTCGGAGGCCACGACTGGTCAGTCCTCTTCTACCCTGACGGCTTCAGCGTGACAAGCAAAGATTACATCTCGGTTTATGTCGAGCTTCTGGGAAAGGAAGGCACGGTATGGGCGTCCTGCGACCTGAGGCTGGTCGACCAAACCACTGGGTTGACGTTTTTCTGTGCACAAGACAGAGCTCAGGAAGTTCAATTCTGCTGATATGAGCAGGTTTGCTCCACAGACTGGCATGTTTATGAATCGGAGCAAGTTCGAGTCGTCGAATTACCTTCAGAATGATTGTCTCACCGTCGAATGCATTATCACTGTAAGGAAAGCGCCGCGGGTATCGGCAACCAGACTCCTGTACAAAATTGAGGTGCCGCCATCCAACATCAAGGTGCAACTTGGCAAGCTCTTAGATGCAGAGGAAGCTACAGATGTGACTTTCATTGTTGGCGGAGAGACTTTCGCAGCACATAAGATTCTGCTCGCAATGAGGTCACCAGTTTTCAAGGCTCAGCTTTATGGGCCGATGAGTGAGGCCAAGGCACAGCATGTAACAATCCAAGACATGCAACCTGCTGTGTTTAGGACCCTGCTGCATTTTATCTATAATGATTCCTTGCCTGTGGACTTTCATGGTGGAGATGGAGGCACTAATAACTGTGAAATGATCTGGCATTTACTCGAGGCTGCTGACAGATATGCTGTGGACAGGCTGAGTTTAGTATGTCAAAGCATTCTTTGCGACAACCTTGACGTGGAAAATGTGTCAACTACGTTGGCTTTAGCCTATCAGCATGGCTGCAACAGGCTTAAGGAGGCTTGCCTTGAATTTGTCACCAGTAAAACTGTGATGGATGCAGTGATGGCCACCCAAAGTTTCAAGAATCTCAAGCTATCCTACCCGTCTGTGCTGTTAGAAGTATTTGAGAAGAAATTAAAGTCCTGCAAAACATAAGCACCATCTGAAGCTGTCCACTAGAGTGAGTTCTTGAATTATATAAATATGCTAGAGCAGCTCATATATTGCTGACAAACAAATGATGAGGAATCTAAGATTGGATAGGTTAGTTAGTTCTTATTTATGATAGGAGACTCATTGTGTTGCAAATCAGTGCATCCCTTGCTTGGTCTACTAATGTTTTTTATATATAATTTCAGAACAATCTCTTGGTTTAATTATTTTTTCAACTCTGAATGTCTGAACGTGTACATACTGTTCTTGCTGTAGAAAATTCATTGCTTACAGAAGTCTTTCCTTTTTTATGTAATTTTGTATCAAAACTTGCATTAGTGGATACGCATGCAGACAGGCCATTTTTACATGTAATGTTATGGTCTCAGCAGTTTCAAATTATTGTTTATTGTTGGCTAGCATTCCTGTCACTGTGTTATTTTTCCCCTCATAGTATTTAGTTTTAACCATTTATGTTTGCCATTAAACTCATTCTTCTACAGCAGTTGCATAATTTTAGAACACTCTTGTGCTTTGGACAAATACTTGCAATAATTGTAAATTATGAAACACATGCTTTGGACATAATTTTAGAATGCATAATTGTAGATTAATGCTTTCAATTAACGAAACAAACTTCTAATGAATCCAAAGGAAAACATGATTTTTTCCACTGGACTCCAACAATAATTATGATTTTGTAGATTAATGTTTTAAATTAATGAAACAAACCTCTAGTTAAACCTTATTTCCCTATTGTACTGGAGTCCATGCATCTACCAATTGTTGTGATTTTTTTTTTGATGCCATTGACCATTAGCTAATTTCATCCTACACAATAACAGTTTGGGATCTGATCTATTTATTGAATTCAGTATTCAATTAAACGTAAACTAGTCTTGACTAGGCTTTTGTTTTTTATTGCCCTGACTTCAGAACAATTTTTAGGAAGTCACTAGTGATATAGTTCTCTTGCTGTGGACTTTTGGTAGTCTATAGTTTATGATGTTTAGTTGGGAGTGACATTAACATGCATTTTTCACTCAAAAAAGCATTAACAGCCATTGGTCATTGGAAACTAATTGGTCTAAATAAAGGTATGGACAAGAAACCATTGTCACTCAATATATTTATTTGGTTTTTACAAGATAGTGGAGAACTGGAGATATGTTTGAATCTCTATGCTTTGTAGCTTTAGACTTGACATGACTCCATGTTTAATTTCATTTGCACTGTATCAATCTTCAGCACTGTCTGCTATGACAACCCTCACTTTGTTGTTTATATGTTCGTATCTTTTGCTTTTTATAAAAGTGATTGATCAAACTTTTATATTGTACGATTGCCTTTTAACAGAACATATTGTGGCATTTGCATAACAATTCCTAGACTGTAATTTTTAATGATTGCATTAGTGTAGATCATATTAATTTGGTAAAACCGTACAGACATGTTCTTGTTCACAAGGGAATGTTAATAATCATGATTCCTCCTTACATTCTTAGCATATGTTATACGCATCGTGCCCGAATATGGCTATACAGTTATTATTTGTAATGGATAATTAAGGAGAGGGCACTTAGTTCCTTAATATTAATCAAATGAATTACTGCTATGTTATGAAAATGATGAATCGAACTGCTCGGTGTATATATTAATGTTGTCACTATAATAATTATTACACTGAGTAGCCACGTGTCATGGGCAGCCAGCAGGCTACCACCCGCCTAATAGGCCCCCGAACTCGTACCAGCCCAATAGGCCCAGAATTCGATAGCTTAGACGCTAAGTTAGGTTTAGGGTTGGTCGCCCCTCTATATAAAGAGAGCAGGTCGGTCATTTGGAAGGAATCAATGAATTATGAAACAATTCTAATCCCCCTCAATCTCTAAAGCTCTTGGCAAAGCATAAGGCCTAGTTATCTCAATCTCTTAGCAAAGTATAAGGCCTAATTATCCACCAAATATCCATCTACATAACACCACGTTTCTCATTGTGTCATATATTTTATATGAGGGATATTGTCTCTAATCTCTAGTCATAATTTTTACATTATATATTGCTACTGAATTCCTAGTAATGGTCATGAACTGTGATAGTTACATTACTGATAGAATCTCTTGTGTGACCATTAAATTTAATTCGGTTGTCTATGACAAATTACGAGTAGATTGGAGTAGAAATAGCAATCAGTCATTTGGTTAACAAGATGGTCCTATTTTGGCAGGTTTCTCATGCTAGAAATCATGTCTATTATTCAAGGCACATATACTTAGCGGTATGTTTTTCGACGGGTTTCTTGGTTCTATATAGCTGATTGCATAACATCAGCTTGCAAGCCACATTATACTGGTGAACATGGCTGCTTGTTCCTTGTGATTTTAGATTATCCAAAGTTTGCATCGGCTTGTTTACATTTGGGTGATTATTTACTTGTATTCTACTACAAATATGCGAGTATTTGAAATTTTATTCTAAGCACTGTTTGCCCTCTTGAGTAAAATTTTTCTTATTTCAGTCAATATATATCACTTAAGAAGAATTTTATTCAAGACATTGTTTGCCCTCTATGGTTCCAAATAGCGTTGATGATTTGGGGCTACGGTTGACATTGCTGTCTGCAGTGATTCTGATCTTCATGATTCACCATTCTGTTTGCAACTATTTTCCATGTTTTCATAATACTTTTCGCATGGATTATAGTAAATTTTGTTTCATAGAGCAAGTGCCAAATAATCGTATTATGACCTTGTGCTTGTATTGTGCACCTCCTCTGTCATTACTTTAAGAACATTGCAAGTTTTAACTGCTTTGTGTAGTTTTGACCTTGCGCTAGCATTGTGCACCTCCTCTGTCACTACTTTTGAAAACATTGCAAATTTTAACCGCATCTACGATCGATAGATGGACCTCATTCAGACTACCTCCAATCAGCTACATGTCAGTCGTATATTTGTCTACCATGTATCATGGATTGAGCAGTTTTGCAAAGACGAAATTCCCGACTGAAAGTTGTTCCATGCATCCTCTCCTAGCATGGCCTTAAAATTTCCAGAATAACACGTAAGCTTGGTATAAGAAGCGGAATCAACGGTCTTCAATTTTACTATAGGGGGATATAGCAGGAAATCTCATCTAAGAAAATGTTTAGTTTTTAGAAATCATTCGTAGTATTCTTTGTCACAAAAAAATAATACTTTGAAATTGTGTGAAAAGATTCCACTTTTTTTGACAAGAAGAGAAGATTCCAAATTTTGGCTGCTACTTTTTGTTCCAGCTAATATATCTATAAAATATAAAAGATGGATATTTATATATATTATTTTCAGACCAAAAACACTCCCATCATTTCTGAACATTCAAAATCTATTGACAAAAATGTACCTTATGTTAAGAACCTCAATGTTTGGAATGCGGATGAACAACCCTCCAAGTGTTATTTATGTGTGGGCAGAAAGATGATGCAAATGTTGTTGAAGTATTGATAAGAGTTTTATCCTGTCCCAAGTTGTTCTCCAAACCCATCATATCTAAATTTCATTTTTATCACCAAGATGTGATGATTAATAACACCAAGTAAGCATCTAAGTGTAAATGTTATAACTTATAAAAAAATCATATTGCTTGGAGAATTGTTCTTATCGTCGAGTGATGAGTGTGTTAGCTTTAATTTATAGTGATATTTAGAACAATCCCAACCAAATTTTCCTCATATTGGTAGTTTTGTGGATAAAGATTTTAGATTTTAGGACAACCAAACATAGACAATAGTTGAATGTAAAAAATGTATTTGTTTCTAGAAAATCAGCTCATTGATCTAAAAACATTATGCTTAGTTTGTAGGCAATTTTTATTGAACTTTCTTATTAGGTATGTCCTAAAATAAAATTTGTTTTTTATTAGTTCTTGGCTCTTCCGTTAGTTTGACAAGATAAGCGGGTTAAAAGTAACATGAAATGACTATTTTACCTCGAATGCTAAATGGAACTCTAGAGTAGCCTATAATAGAGTTATACGTGCCTTTCAAGCTGCCTTTGTTCGGGCAGGATCGGAAATGGTGAAATCTGTTGGCAACCCAACAACAACCTACGCCATGTGCACTCTAAAGCTACCGAAATGGGTGATTGAGAATATAGACCGAGCCTGCAAAAGCAATACCTCTGGAGAGGTTTTACGATCGACCAAAAAAGGGTGGCAAGAAGGGGCAGCATGGCCAATGGTTACAAAGACCAAGGAGAAACGTGGTTTTAGTGTTCTTAATCTATATATCTAGAATGATGTACTGCTCCTAAAACACCTTCATATGTTTTATAATAAAATAAACATCCCAT
Organism: Themeda triandra; assembly: GCA_018135685.1. Taxonomy (NCBI): domain Eukaryota; kingdom Viridiplantae; phylum Streptophyta; class Magnoliopsida; order Poales; family Poaceae; genus Themeda; species Themeda triandra. The sequence goes on along the minus strand of JAENPR010001061.1, from coordinate 55 downwards.
GTGTTAAGCTTGTCTAGTCGAGATACTATGAAGGCAAAGTACCACATGCAAGTAG
>JAENPR010002312.1:0-60183 GCA_018135685.1 Themeda triandra | reverse complement strand
GACCACACGGGTAGGTGTAGGGGCGCCGCTATGTATGGTCGCGTCCGATGTTCACTTACGATTGCAAACGTCCATTGGTCACGGCCTACACCTATTAGGGCGACGAGCGCTAGGCCAGAGTACGGCTCTGGCCGAGCCGATATCTATTCGTCGTGACCGAAGGAACCGATGACAAAAAAATCGAGGGCCCCACCACATAAAAATGTAAAAATGGTTCATACTCGCACTAGTAGGGAAACTCCATCCGTGGAAATTTACCATGGTTTGGCAACGTGCAAAAATTACTATGGCTTGGCTATGCAAAAGTACCTACAAGCCCAAAACGACGTTTTATGCGGAAAATATGGCATGTGTGGACCACACGGGTAGGTGTAGGGGCGCCGCTATGTATGGTCGCGTCCGATGTTCACTTACGATTGCAAACGTCCATTGGTCACGGCCTACACCTATTAGGGCGACGAGCGCTAGGCCAGAGTACGGCTCGGCCGAGCCGATATCTATTCGTCGTGACCGAAGGAACCATGACAAAAAAATCGAGGGCCCCACCACATAAAAATGTAAAAATGGTTCGTACTCGCACTAGTAGGGAAACTCCATCCGTGGAAATTTACCATGGTTTGGCAACGTGCAAAAATTACTATGGCTTGGCTATGCAAAAGTACCTACAAGCCCAAAACGACGTTTTATGCGGAAAATATGGCATGTGTGGACCACACGGGTAGGTGTAGGGGCGCCGCTATGTATGGTCGCGTCCGATGTTCACTTACGATTGCAAACGTCCATTGGTCACGGCCTACACCTATTAGGGCGACGAGCGCTAGGCCAGAGTACGGCTCTGGCGAGCCGATATCTATTCGTCGTGACCGAAGGAACCGATGACAAAAAAATCGAGGGCCCCACCACATAAAAATGTAAAAATGGTTCATACTCGCACTAGTAGGGAAACTCCATCCGTGGAAATTTACCATGGTTTGGCAACGTGCAAAAATTACTATGGCTTGGCTATGCAAAAGTACCTACAAGCCAAAACGACGTTTTATGCGGAAAATATGGCATGTGTGGACCACACGGGTAGGTGTAGGGGCGCCGCTATGTATGGTCGCGTCCGATGTTCACTTACGATTGCAAACGTCCATTGGTCACGGCCTACACCTATTAGGGCGACGAGCGCTAGGCCAGAGTACGGCTCGGCCGAGCCGATATCTATTCGTCGTGACCGAAGGAACCGATGACAAAAAAATCGAGGGCCCCACCACATAAAAATGTAAAAATGGTTCATACTCGCACTAGTAGGGAAACTCCATCCGTGGAAATTTACCATGGTTTGGCAACGTGCAAAAATTACTATGGCTTGGCTATGCAAAAGTACCTACAAGCCCAAAACGACGTTTTATGCGGAAAATATGGCATGTGTGGACCACACGGGTAGGTGTAGGGGCGCCGCTATGTATGGTCGCGTCCGATGTTCACTTACGATTGCAAACGTCCATTGGTCACGGCCTACACCTATTAGGGCGACGAGCGCTAGGCCAGAGTACGGCTCTGGCCGAGCCGATATCTATTCGTCGTGACCGAAGGAACCGATGACAAAAAAATCGAGGGCCCCACCACATAAAAATGTAAAAATGGTTCATACTCGCACTAGTAGGGAAACTCCATCCGTGGAAATTTACCATGGTTTGGCAACGTGCAAAAATTACTATGGCTTGGCTATGCAAAAGTACCTACAAGCCCAAAACGACGTTTTATGCGGAAAATATGGCATGTGTGGACCACACGGGTAGGTGTAGGGGCGCCGCTATGTATGGTCGCGTCCGATGTTCACTTACGATTGCAAACGTCCATTGGTCACGGCCCACACCTATTAGGGCGACGAGCGCTAGGCCAGAGAGTACGGCTTGGCCGAGCCGATATCTATTCGTCGTGACCGAAGGAACCAAGATGACAAAAAAATCGAGGGCCCCACCACATAAAAATGTAAAAATGGTTCATACTCGCACTAGTAGGGAAACTCCATCCGGAAAATTTACCATGGTTTGGCAACGTGCAAAAATTACTATGGCTTGGCTATGCAAAAGTACCTACAAGCCCAAAACGACGTTTTATGCGGAAAATATGGCATGTGTGGACCACACGGGTAGGTGTAGGGGCGCCGCTATGTATGGTCGCGTCCGATGTTCACTTACGATTGCAAACGTCCATTGGTCACGGCCCACACCTATTAGGGCGACGAGCGCTAGGCCAGAGAGTACGGCTCTGGCCGAGCCGATATCTATTCGTCGTGACCGAAGGAACCGATGACAAAAAAATCGAGGGCCCCACCACATAAAAATGTAAAAATGGTTCGTACTCGCACTAGTAGGGAAACTCCATCCGTGGAAATTTACCATGGTTTGGCAACGTGCAAAAATTACTATGGCTTGGCTATGCAAAAGTACCTACAAGCCCAAAACGACGTTTTATGCGGAAAATATGGCATGTGTGGACCACACGGGTAGGTGTAGGGGCGCCGCTATGTATGGTCGCGTCCGATGTTCACTTACGATTGCAAACGTCCATTGGTCACGGCCTACACCTATTAGGGCGACGAGCGCTAGGCCGTCAGAGTACGGCTCGGCCGAGCCGATATCTATTCGTCGTGACCGAAGGAACCGATGACAAAAAAATCGAGGGCCCCACCACATAAAAATGTAAAAATGGTTCATACTCGCACTAGTAGGGAAACTCCATCCGTGGAAATTTACCATGGTTTGGCAACGTGCAAAAATTACTATGGCTTGGCTATGCAAAAGTACCTACAAGCCCAAAACGACGTTTTATGCGGAAAATATGGCATGTGTGGACCACACGGGTAGGTGTAGGGGCGCCGCTATGTATGGTCGCGTCCGATGTTCACTTACGATTGCAAACGTCCATTGGTCACGGCCCACACCTATTAGGGCGACGAGCGCTAGGCCAGAGTACGGCTCTTGGCCGAGCCGATATCTATTCGTCGTGACCGAAGGAACCGATGACAAAAAAAAAAATCGAGGGCCCCACCACATAAAAATGTAAAAATGGTTCATACTCGCACTAGTAGGGAAACTCCATCCGTGGAAATTTACCATGGTTTGGCAACGTGCAAAAATTACTATGGCTTGGCTATGCAAAAGTACCTACAAGCCCAAAACGACGTTTTATGCGGAAAATATGGCATGTGTGGACCACACGGGTAGGTGTAGGGGCGCCGCTATGTATGGTCGCGTCCGATGTTCACTTACGATTGCAAACGTCCATTGGTCACGGCCCACACCTATTAGGGCGACGAGCGCTAGGCCGTCAGAGTACGGCTCGGCCGAGCCGATATCTATTCGTCGTGACCGAAGGAACCGATGACAAAAAAATCGAGGGCCCCACCACATAAAAATGTAAAAATGGTTCATACTCGCACTAGTAGGGAAACTCCATCCGTGGAAATTTACCATGGTTTGGCAACGTGCAAAAATTACTATGGCTTGGCTATGCAAAAGTACCTACAAGCCCAAAAACGACGACGTTTATGCGGAAAATATGGCATGTGTGGACCACACGGGTAGGTGTAGGGGCGCCGCTATGTATGGTCGCGTCCGATGTTCACTTACGATTGCAAACGTCCATTGGTCACGGCCTACACCTATTAGGGCGACGAGCGCTAGGCCGCTAGAGTACGGCTCTGGCCGAGCCGATATCTATTCGTCGTGACCGAAGGAACCAGATGACAAAAAAATCGAGGGCCCCACCACATAAAAATGTAAAAATGGTTCATACTCGCACTAGTAGGGAAACTCCATCCGTGGAAATTTACCATGGTTTGGCAACGTGCAAAAAATTACTATGGCTTGGCTATGCAAAAGTACCTACAAGCCCAAAACGACGTTTTATGCGGAAAATATGGCATGTGTGGACCACACGGGTAGGTGTAGGGGCGCCGCTATGTATGGTCGCGTCCGATGTTCACTTACGATTGCAAACGTCCATTGGTCACGGCCTACACCTATTAGGGCGACGAGCGCTAGGCCAGAGAGTACGGCTCGGCCGAGCCGATATCTATTCGTCGTGACCGAAGGAACCGATGACAAAAAAATCGAGGGCCCCACCACATAAAAATGTAAAAATGGTTCATACTCGCACTAGTAGGGAAACTCCATCCGTGGAAATTTACCATGGTTTGGCAACGTGCAAAAATTACTATGGCTTGGCTATGCAAAAGTACCTACAAGCCCAAAACGACGTTTTATGCGGAAAATATGGCATGTGTGGACCACACGGGTAGGTGTAGGGGCGCCGCTATGTATGGTCGCGTCCGATGTTCACTTACGATTGCAAACGTCCATTGGTCACGGCCTACACCTATTAGGGCGACGAGCGCTAGGCCAGTAGAGTACGGCTCTGGCCGAGCCGATATCTATTCGTCGTGACCGAAGGAACCGAAGATGACAAAAAAATCGAGGGCCCCACCACATAAAAATGTAAAAATGGTTCATACTCGCACTAGTAGGGAAACTCCATCCGTGAAATTTACCATGGTTTGGCAACGTGCAAAAATTACTATGGCTTGGCTATGCAAAAGTACCTACAAGCCCAAAACGACGTTTTATGCGGAAAATATGGCATGTGTGGACCACACGGGTAGGTGTAGGGGCGCCGCTATGTATGGTCGCGTCCGATGTTCACTTACGATTGCAAACGTCCATTGGTCACGGCCCACACCTATTAGGGCGACGAGCGCTAGGCCAGAGAGTACGGCTCTGGCCGAGCCGATATCTATTCGTCGTGACCGAAGGAACCGATGACAAAAAAATCGAGGGCCCCACCACATAAAAATGTAAAAATGGTTCATACTCGCACTAGTAGGGAAACTCCATCCGTGGAAATTTACCATGGTTTGGCAACGTGCAAAAATTACTATGGCTTGGCTATGCAAAAGTACCTACAAGCCCAAAACGACGTTTTTATGCGGAAAATATGGCATGTGTGGACCACACGGGTAGGTGTAGGGGCGCCGCTATGTATGGTCGGTCGTCCGATGTTCACTTACGATTGCAAACGTCCATTGGTCACGGCCTACACCTATTAGGGCGACGAGCGCTAGGCCAGAGAGTACGGCTCTGCCGAGCCGATATCTATTCGTCGTGACCGAAGGAACCGATGACAAAAAAATCGAGGGCCCCACCACATAAAAATGTAAAAATGGTTCATACTCGCACTAGTAGGGAAACTCCATCCGTGGAAATTTACCATGGTTTGGCAACGTGCAAAAATTACTATGGCTTGGCTATGCAAAAGTACCTACAAGCCCAAAACGACGTTTTATGCGGAAAAATATGGCATGTGTGGACCACACGGGTAGGTGTAGGGGCGCCGCTATGTATGGTCGCGTCCGATGTTCACTTACGATTGCAAACGTCCATTGGTCACGGCCTACACCTATTAGGGCGACGAGCGCTAGGCCAGAGTACGGCTCGGCCGAGCCGATATCTATTCGTCGTGACCGAAGGAACCGATGACAAAAAAATCGAGGGCCCCACCACAAAAAATGTAAAAATGGTTCATACTCGCACTAGTAGGGAAACTCCATCCGTGGAAATTTACCATGGTTTGGCAACGTGCAAAAATTACTATGGCTTGGCTATGCAAAAGTACCTACAAGCCCAAAACGACGTTTTATGCGGAAAATATGGCATGTGTGGACCACACGGGTAGGTGTAGGGGCCGCTATGTATGGTCGCGTCCGATGTTCACTTACGATTGCAAACGTCCATTGGTCACGGCCTACACCTATTAGGGCGACGAGCGCTAGGCCGTCAGAGTACGGCTCCGAGCCGATATCTATTCGTCGTGACCGAAGGAACCTATTCGTGACCGATGACAAAAAAATCGAGGGCCCCACCACATAAAAATGTAAAAATGGTTCATACTCGCACTAGTAGGGAAACTCCATCCGTGGAAATTTACCATGGTTTGGCAACGTGCAAAAATTACTATGGCTTGGCTATGCAAAAGTACCTACAAGCCCAAAACGACGTTTATGCGGAAAATATGGCATGTGTGGACCACACGGGTAGGTGTAGGGGCGCCGCTATGTATGGTCGCGTCCGATGTTCACTTACGATTGCAAACGTCCATTGGTCACGGCCTACACCTATTAGGGCGACGAGCGCTAGGCCGTAGAGTACGGCTCGGCCGAGCCGATATCTATTCGTCGTGACCGAAGGAACCGATGACAAAAAAATCGAGGGCCCCACCACATAAAAATGTAAAAATGGTTCGTACTCGCACTAGTAGGGAAACTCCATCCGTGGAAATTTACCATGGTTTGGCAACGTGCAAAAATTACTATGGCTTGGCTATGCAAAAGTACCTACAAGCCCAAAACGACTGCGGAAAATATGGCATGTGTGGACCACACGGGTAGGTGTAGGGGCGCCGCTATGTATGGTCGCGTCCGATGTTCACTTACGATTGCAAACGTCCATTGGTCACGGCCTACACCTATTAGGGCGACGAGCGCTAGGTCAGAGAGTACGGCTCTGGCCGAGCCGATATCTATTCGTCGTGACCGAAGGAACCGATGACAAAAAAATCGAGGGCCCCACCACATAAAAATGTAAAAATGGTTCGTATACTCGCACTAGTAGGGAAACTCCATCCGTGGAAATTTACCATGGTTTGGCAACGTGCAAAAATTACTATGGCTTGGCTATGCAAAAGTACCTACAAGCCCAAAACGACGTTTTATGCGGAAAATATGGCATGTGTGGACCACACGGGTAGGTGTAGGGGCGCCGCTATGTATGGTCGCGTCCGATGTTCACTTACGATTGCAAACGTCCATTGGTCACGGCCTACACCTATTAGGGCGACGAGCGCTAGGCAGAGAGTACGGCTCGGCCGAGCCGATATCTATTCGTCGTGACCGAAGGAACCAGATGACAAAAAAATCGAGGGCCCCACCACATAAAAATGTAAAAATGGTTCGTACTCGCACTAGTAGGGAAACTCCATCCGTGGAAATTTACCATGGTTTGGCAACGTGCAAAAATTACTATGGCTTGGCTATGCAAAAGTACCTACAAGCCCAAAACGACGTTTTATGCGGAAAATATGGCATGTGTGGACCACACGGGTAGGTGTAGGGGCGCCGCTATGTATGGTCGACTTACGATTGCAAACGTCCATTGGTCACGGCCTACACCTATTAGGGCGACGAGCGCTAGGCCGTAGAGTACGGCTCGGTCGAGCTGATATCTATTCGTCGTGACCGAAGGAACCAAATGACAAAAAAAATCGAGGGCCCCACCACATAAAAATGTAAAAATGGTTCATACTCGCACTAGTAGGGAAACTCCATCCATGGAAATTTACCATGGTTTGGCAACGTGCAAAAATTACTATGGCTTGGCTATGCAAAAGTACCTACAAGCCCAAAACGACGTTTTATGCGGAAAATATGGCATGTGTGGACCACACGGGTAGGTGTAGGGGCGCCGCTATGTATGGTCGCGTCCGATGTTCACTTACGATTGCAAACGTCCATTGGTCACGGCCTACCCTATTAGGGCGACGAGCGCTAGGCCGTCAGAGTACGGCCTCTGGCCGAGCCGATATCTATTCGTCGTGACCGAAGGAACCGATGACAAAAAAATCGAGGGCCCCACCACATAAAAATGTAAAAATGGTTCATACTCGCACTAGTAGGGAAACTCCATCCGTGGAAATTTACCATGGTTTGGCAACGTGCAAAAATTACTATGGCTTGGCTATGCAAAAGTACCTACAAGCCCAAAACGACGTTTTATGCGGAAAATATGGCATGTGTGGACCACACGGGTAGGTGTAGGGGCGCCGCTATGTATGGTCGCGTCCGATGTTCACTTACGATTGCAAACGTCCATTGGTCACGGCCTACACCTATTAGGGCGACGAGCGCTAGGCCGTCAGAGTACGGCTCGGCCGAGCCGATATCTATTCGTCGTGACCGAAGGAACCGATGACAAAAAAAAAAAATCGAGGGCCCCACCACATAAAAATGTAAAAATGGTTCATACTCGCTAGTAGGGAAACTCCATCCGTGGAAATTTACCATGGTTTGGCAACGTGCAAAAAATTACTATGGCTTGGCTATGCAAAAGTACCTACAAGCCCAAAACGACGTTTTATGCGGAAAATATGGCATGTGTGGACCACACGGGTAGGTGTAGGGGCGCCGCTATGTATGGTCGCGTCCGATGTTCACTTACGATTGCAAACGTCCATTGGTCACGGCCTACACCTATTAGGGCGACGAGCGCTAGGCCGTAGAGTACGGCTTGGCCGAGCCGATATCTATTCGTCGTGACCGAAGGAACCGATGACAAAAAAAAATCGAGGGCCCCACCACATAAAAATGTAAAAATGGTTCATACTCGCACTAGTAGGGAAACTCCATCCGTGGAAATTTACCATGGTTTGGCAACGTGCAAAAATTACTATGGCTTGGCTATGCAAAAGTACCTACAAGCCCAAAACGACGTTTTGCGGAAAATATGGCATGTGTGGACCACACGGGTAGGTGTAGGGCGCCGCTATGTATGGTCGCGTCCGATGTTCACTTACGATTGCAAACGTCCATTGGTCACGGCCTACACCTATTAGGGCGACGAGCGCTAGGCCAGAGTACGGCTCGGCCGAGCCGATATCTATTCGTCGTGACCGAAGGAACCGATGACAAAAAAATCGAGGGCCCCACCACATAAAAATGTAAAAATGGTTCATACTCGCACTAGTAGGGAAACTCCATCCGTGGAAATTTACCATGGTTTGGCAACGTGCAAAAATTACTATGGCTTGGCTATGCAAAAGTACCTACAAGCCCAAAACGACGTTTTATGCGGAAAATATGGCATGTGTGGACCACACGGGTAGGTGTAGGGGCGCCGCTATGTATGGTCGCGTCCGATGTTCACTTACGATTGCAAACGTCCATTGGTCACGGCCTACACCTATTAGGGCGACGAGCGCTAGGCCAGAGTACGGCTACCGAGCCGATATCTATTCGTCGTGACCGAAGGAACCGATGACAAAAAAATCGAGGGCCCCACCACATAAAAATGTAAAAATGGTTCATACTCGCACTAGTAGGGAAACTCCATCCGTGGAAATTTACCATGGTTTGGCAACGTGCAAAAATTACTATGGCTTGGCTATGCAAAAGTACCTACAAGCCCAAAACGACGTTTTATGCGGAAAATATGGCATGTGTGGACCACACGGGTAGGTGTAGGGGCGCCGCTATGTATGGTCGCGTCCGATGTTCACTTACGATTGCAAACGTCCATTGGTCACGGCCTACACCTATTAGGGCGACGAGCGCTAGGTCAGAGTACGGCTCGGGCCGAGCCGATATCTATTCGTCGTGACCGAAGGAACCGATGACAAAAAAATCGAGGGCCCCACCACATAAAAATGTAAAAATGGTTCATACTCGCACTAGTAGGGAAACTCCATCCGTGGAAATTTACCATGGTTTGGCAACGTGCAAAAATTACTATGGCTTGGCTATGCAAAAGTACCTACAAGCCCAAAACGACGTTTTATGCGGAAAATATGGCATGTGTGGACCACACGGGTAGGTGTAGGGGCGCCGCTATGTATGGTCGCGTCCGATGTTCACTTACGATTGCAAACGTCCATTGGTCACGGCCTACACCTATTAGGGCGACGAGCGCTAGGCCAGAGAGTACGGCTCTGGCCGAGCCGATATCTATTCGTCGTGACCGAAGGAACCGATGACAAAAAAATCGAGGGCCCCACCACATAAAAATGTAAAAATGGTTCATACTCGCACTAGTAGGGAAACTCCATCCGTGGAAATTTACCATGGTTTGGCAACGTGCAAAAATTACTATGGCTTGGCTATGCAAAAGTACCTACAAGCCCAAAACGACGTTTTATGCGGAAAATATGGCATGTGTGGACCACACGGGTAGGTGTAGGGGCGCCGCTATGTATGGTCGCGTCCGATGTTCACTTACGATTGCAAACGTCCATTGGTCACGGCCCACACCTATTAGGGGGCGACGAGCGCTAGGGCCGTCAGAGTACGGCTCGGCCGAGCCGATATCTATTCGTCGTGACCGAAGGAACCAGATGACAAAAAAATCGAGGGCCCCACCACATAAAAATGTAAAAATGGTTCGTACTCGCACTAGTAGGGAAACTCCATCCGTGGAAATTTACCATGGTTTGGCAACGTGCAAAAATTACTATGGCTTGGCTATGCAAAAGTACCTACAAGCCCAAAACGACGTTTTATGCGGAAAATATGGCATGTGTGGACCACACGGGTAGGTGTAGGGGCGCCGCTATGTATGGTCGCGTCCGATGTTCACTTACGATTGCAAACGTCCATTGGTCACGGCCCACACCTATTAGGGCGACGAGCGCTAGGCCAGAGAGTACGGCTCGGCCGAGCCGATATCTATTCGTCGTGACCGAAGGAACCAGATGACAAAAAAATCGAGGGCCCCACCACATAAAAATGTAAAAATGGTTCGTACTCGCACTAGTAGGGAAACTCCATCCGTGGAAATTTACCATGGTTTGGCAACGTAAAAAAATACTATGGCTTGGCTATGCAAAAGTACCTACAAGCCCAAAACGACGTTTTATGCGGAAAATATGGCATGTGTGGACCACACGGGTAGGTGTAGGGGCGCCGGTCGCGGTCCGATGTTCACTTACGATTGCAAACGTCCATTGGTCACGGCCTACACCTATTAGGGCGACGAGCGCTAGGTCAGAGTACGGCTTGGCCGAGCCGATATCTATTCGTCGTGACCGAAGGAACCGATGACAAAAAAATCGAGGGCCCCACCACATAAAAATGTAAAAATGGTTCATACTCGCACTAGTAGGGAAACTCCATCCGTGGAAATTTACCATGGTTTGGCAACGTGCAAAAAATTACTATGGCTTGGCTATGCAAAAGTACCTACAAGCCCAAAACGACGTTTTATGCGGAAAATATGGCATGTGTGGACCACACGGGTAGGTGTAGGGGCGCCGCTATGTATGGTCGCGTCCGATGTTCACTTACGATTGCAAACGTCCATTGGTCACGGCCTACACCTATTAGGGCGACGAGCGCTAGGCCGTAGAGTACGGCTCTGGCCGAGCCGATATCTATTCGTCGTGACCGAAGGAACCGATGATGACAAAAAAAATCGAGGGCCCCACCACATAAAAATGTAAAAATGGTTCATACTCGCACTAGTAGGGAAACTCCATCCGTGGAAATTTACCATGGTTTGGCAACGTGCAAAAATTACTATGGCTTGGCTATGCAAAAGTACCTACAAGCCCAAAACGACGTTTTATGCGGAAAATATGGCATGTGTGGACCACACGGGTAGGTGTAGGGGCGCCGCTATGTATGGTCGCGTCCGATGTTCACTTACGATTGCAAACGTCCATTGGTCACGGCCTACACCTATTAGGGCGACGAGCGCTAGGCCAGAGAGTACGGCTCTGGCCGAGCCGATATCTATTCGTCGTGACCGAAGGAACCGATGACAAAAAAAAAAAATCGAGGGCCCCACCACATAAAAATGTAAAAATGGTTCATACTCGCACTAGTAGGGAAACTCCATCCGTGGAAATTTACCATGGTTTGGCAACGTGCAAAAATTACTATGGCTTGGCTATGCAAAAGTACCTACAAGCCCAAAACGACGTTTTATGCGGAAAATATGGCATGTGTGGACCACACGGGTAGGTGTAGGGGCGCGCCGCTATGTATGGTCGCGGGGCGCCGCTGGTCGCGTCCGATGTTCACTTACGATTGCAAACGTCCATTGGTCACGGCCTACACCTATTAGGGCGACGAGCGCTAGGCCAGAGAGTACGGCTCTGGCCGAGCCGATATCTATTCGTCGTGACCGAAGGAACCGAAGAACAAAAAAAAAATCGAGGGCCCCACCACATAAAAATGTAAAAATGGTTCATACTCGCACTAGTAGGGAAACTCCATCCGTGGAAATTTACCATGGTTTGGCAACGTGCAAAAATTACTATGGCTTGGCTATGCAAAAGTACCTACAAGCCCAAAACGACGTTTTATGCGGATGCGGAAAATATGGCATGTGTGGACCACACGGGTAGGTGTAGGGGCGCCGCTATGTATGGTCGCGTCCGATGTTCACTTACGATTGCAAACGTCCATTTGTCACGGCCTACACCTATTAGGGCGACGAGCGCTAGGCCAGAGAGTACGGCTCGGCCGAGCCGATATCTATTCGTCGTGACCGAAGGAACCGATGACAAAAAAATCGAGGGCCCCACCACATAAAAATGTAAAAATGGTTCATACTCGCACTAGTAGGGAAACTCCATCCGTGGAAATTTACCATGGTTTGGCAACGTGCAAAAATTACTATGGCTTGGCTATGCAAAAGTACCTACAAGCCCAAAACGACGTTTTATGCGGAAAATATGGCATGTGTGGACCACACGGGTAGGTGTAGGTGGGGGGCGCGCTATGTATGGTCGCGTCCGATGTTCACTTACGGTTCGTACTTTCGCACTAGTAGGGAAAACTCCATCCGTGGAAATTTACATGGTTTGGCAAAATGCAAAATTACTATGGCTTGGCTAAGCAAAAGTACCTACAAGCCCAAATCGACGTTTTATGCGGAAAATATGGCATGTGTGGACCACACGGGTAGGTGTAGGGGCGCCCGCTATGTATGGTCGCGTCCGATGTTCACTTACGATTACAAACGTCCATTGGTCACGGCCCACACCTATTAGGGCGATGAGCGCTAGACCATAGAGTACGGCTCGGTCGGGCTGATATCTATTCGTCGTGACCGAAGGAACCAGATGACAAAAAAATCGAGGGCCCCACCACATAAAAATGTAAAAATGGTTCGTACTCACACTAGTAGGGAAACTCCATCCGTGGAAATTTACATGGTTTGGCAAATAAGTGCAAAATTACTATGGCTTGGCTAAGCAAAAGTACCTACAAGCCCAAATCGACGTTTATGCGGAAAATATGGCATGTGTGGACCACGGGTAGGTGTAGGGGCGCCGCTATGTATGGTCACGTCCGATGTTCACTTACGATTGAAAACGTCCATTGGTCACGGCCCACACCTATTAGGGCGACGAGCGCTAGGCCGTAGGGTACGGCTCGGGCCGAGCCGATATCTATTCGTCGTGACCGAAGGAACCGATGACAAAAAATCGAGGGCCCCACCACATAAAAATGTAAAAATGGTTCGTACTCGCACTAGTAGGGAAACTCCATCCGTGGAAATTTACCATGGTTTGGCAACATGTAAAAATTACTATGGCTTGGCTATGCAAAAGTACCTACAAGCCCAAAACGACGTTTTATGCGGAAAATATGGCATGTGTGGACCACACGGGTAGGTGTAGGCGCCGCTATGTATGGTCGCGTCTTATGTTCACTTACGATTGAAAACGTCCATTGGTCACGGCCCACACCTATTAGGCGAGCGCTAGGCCGTAGAGTACGGCTCGGTCCGAGCCGATATCTATTCGTCATGACCGAAGGAACCAGATGACAAAAAAATCGAGGCCCCACCACATAAAAATGTAAAAATGGTTTGTACTCGCACTAGTAGGGAAACTCCATCCATGGAAATTTACCATGGTTTGGCAACGTGCAAAATTACTATGGCTTGGCTAAGCAAAAGTACCTACAAGCCCAAATCGACGTTTTATGCGGAAAATATGGCATGTGTGGACCACACGGGTAGGTGTAGGGGCGCCGCTTATGTATGGTCACGTCCGATGTTCACTTACGATTACAAACGTCCATTGGTCACGGCCCACACCTATTAGGGCGATGAGCGCTAGACCGTAGAGTACGGCTCGGTCGGGCTGATATCTATTCGTCGTGACCGAAGGAACCCGGATGACAAAAATCGAGGGCCCCACCACATAAAAATGTAAAAATGGTTCGTACTCGCACTAGTAGGGAAACTCCATCCGTGGAAATTTACATGGTTTGGCAGCGTGCAAAATTACTATGGCTTGGCTAAGCAAAAGTACCTACAAGCCCAAATCGACGTTTTATGCGGAAAATATGGCATGTGTGGACCACACGGGTAGGTGTAGGGGCGCCGCTATGTATGGTCGCGTCCGATGTTCACTTACGATTACAAACGTCCATTGGTCACGGCCCACACCTATTAGGGCGATGAGCGCTAGACCGTAGAGTACGGCTCGGTCGGGCTGATATCTATTCGTCGTGACCGAAGGAACCAGATGACAAAAAAATCGAGGGCCCCACCACATAAAAATGTAAAAATGGTTCGTACTCGCACTAGTAGGGAAACTCCATCCGTGGAAATTTACATGGTTTGGCAGCGTGCAAAATTACTATGGCTTGGCTAAGCAAAAGTACCTACAAGCCCAAATCGATGTTTTATGCGGAAAATATGGCATGTGTGGACCACACGGGTAGGTGTAGGGGCGCCGCTATGTATGGTCACGTCCGATGTTCACTTACGATTGAAAACGTCCATTGGTCACGGCCCACACCTATTAGGGCGACGAGCGCTAGGCCGTAGGGTACGGCTCGGCGAGCCGATATCTATTCGTCGTGACCGAAGGAACCAGATGACAAAAAAATCGAGGGCCCCACCACATAAAAATGTAAAAATGGTTCGTACTCGCACTAGTAGGGAAACTCCATCCGTGGAAATTTACCATGGTTTGGCAACATGTAAAAATTACTATGGCTTGGCTATGCAAAAGTACCTACAAGCCCAAAACGACGTTTTATGCGGAAAATATGGCATGTGGACCACACGGGTAGGTGTAGGGCGCCGCTATGTATGGTCGCGTCCGATGTTCACTTACGATTACAAACGTCCATTGGTCATGGCCCACACCTATTAGGGCGACGAGCGCTAGGCCGTAGAGTACGGCTCGGTCGAGCTGATATCTATTCGTCGTGACCGAAGGAACCAGATGACAAAAAAATCGAGGGCCCCACCACATAAAAATATAAAAATGGTTCGTACTCGCACTAGTAGGGAAACTCCATCCGTGGAAATTTACCATGGTTTGGCAACGTGAAAAAATTACTATGGCTTGGCTATGCAAAAGTACCTACAAGCCCAAAACGACGTTTTATGCGGAAAATATGGCATGTGTGGACCACACGGGTAGGTGTAGGGCGCCGCTATGTATGGTCGCATCCGATGTTCACTTACGATTGAAAACGTCCATTGGTCACGGCCCACACCTATTAGGGCAACGAGCGCTAGGCCGTAGAGTACGGCTCGGTCGAGCTGATATCTATTCGTCGTGACCGAAGGAACCGGATGACAAAAAAATCGAGGCCCACCGCCTTGCCGGTCGGCGGATATCTATTGTCATGACCGAAGGAACCAGATGACAAAAAAATCGAAGGCCCCACCACATAAAAATGTAAAAATGGTTCGTACTCGCACTAGTAGGGAAACTCCATCCGTGGAAATTTACCATGGGTTGGCAGCGTGCAAAATTACTATGGCTTGGCTATGCAAAAGTACCTACAAGCCCAAAACGACGTTTTATGCGGAAAATATGGCATGTGTGGACCACACGGGTAGGTGTAGGGGCGCCACTATGTATGGTCGCGTCCGATGTTCACTTATGATTGCAAACGTCCATTGGTCACGGCCCACACCTACTAGGGCGACGAGCGCTAGGCCATAGAGTACGGCTCGGTCGAGCTGATATCTATTCGTCGTGACCGAAGGAACCAGATGACAAAAAAATCGAGGGCCCCACCACATAAAAATGTAAAAATGGTTCGTACTCGCACTAGTAGGGAAACTCCATCCGTGGAAATTTACCATGGCTTGGCTATGCAAAAGTACCTACAAGCCCAAAACGACGTTTTATGCGGAAAATATGGCATGTGTGGACCACACGGGTAGGTGTAGGGGCGCCGCTATGTATGGTCGCGTCCGATGTTCACTTACGATTGCAAACGTCCATTGGTCACGGCCCACACCTATTAGGGCGACGAGCGCTAGGCCGTAGAGTACTGTTAGGTCGAGCGGATATCTATTCGTCGTGACCGAAGGAACCAGATGACAAAAAAATCGAGGGCCCCACCACATAAAAATGTAAAAATGGTTCGTACTCGCACTAGTAGGGAAACTCCATCCGTGGAAATTTACCATGGTTTGGCAACGTGCAAAAATTACTATGGCTTGGCTATGCAAAAGTACCTACAAGCCCAAAACGACGTTTTATGCGGAAAATATGGCATGTGTGGACCACACGGGTAGGTGTAGGGGCGCCGCTATGTATGGTCGCGTCCGATGTTCACTTACGATTACAAACGTCCATTGGTCATGGCCCACACCTATTAGGGCGACGAGCGCTAGGCCGTAGAGTACGGCTCGGTCGAGCTGATATCTATTCGTCGTGACCGAAGGAACCGGATGACAAAAAAATCGAGGGCCCCACCACATAAAAATGTAAAAATGGTTCGTACTCACACTAGTAGGGAAACTCCATCCATGGAAATTTACCATGGTTTGGCGTGCAAAATTACTATGGCTTGGCTAAGCAAAAGTACCTACAAGCCCAAAACGACGTTTTATGCGGAAAATATGGCATGTGTGGACCACCCGGGTAGGTGTAGGGGCGCCGCTATGTATGGTCGCGTCCGATGTTCACTTATGATTGGAAACGTCCATTGGTCACGGCCCACACCTATTAGGGCGATGAGCGCTAGGTCAGAGTACTTGCTCGGCCGAGCCGATATCTATTCGTCATGACCGAAGGAACCGGATGACAAAAATCGAGGGCCCCACCACATAAAAATGTAAAAATGGTTCGTACTCGCACTAGTAGGGAAACTCCATCCGTGGAAATTTACCATGGTTTGGCAGCGTGCAAAATTACTATGGCTTGGCTAAGCAAAAGTACCTACAAGCCCAAAACGACGTTTTATGCGAAATATGGCATGTGTGGACCACACGGGTAGGGTGGGCGCCACTATGTATGGTCGCGTCCGATGTTCACTTACGATTGCAAACGTCCATTGGTCAAGGCCCACACCTAGTAGGGCGACGAGCGCTAGGCCGTAGAGTACGGCTCGGTCGAGCTGATATCTATTCGTCGTGACCGAAGGAATCAGATGACAAAAAAATCGAGGGCCCCACCACATAAAAATGTAAAAATGGTTCGTATTCGCACTAGTAGGAAACTCCATCCGTGGAAATTTACCATGGTTTGGCAGCGTGCAAAATTACTATGGCTTGGCTATGCAAAAGTACCTACAAGCCCAAAACGACGTTTTATGCGGAAAATATGGCATGTGTGGACCACACGGGTAGGTGTAGGGCGCCGCTATGTATGGTCGCATCCGATGTTCACTTACGATTGAAAACGTCCATTGGTCACGGCCCACACCTATTAGGGGCAAAAACGCCATATTTGCACACACGACCATGCCGCGCACGGTCGGTTCCAACGCATCCTATGGCTCTCGGCGAGTCAAGCATGCCCGTACGCCATGGTTAAGGCATTTTGACACCTCTGGCCTCTCTACCATAGCGTTTGCCATCGCTCGAGAGCTTGAACGGCCCTTAACCTTGGCTCCACGGCTCCAGAACTGCCATATTTGCACACACGACCATGCTGCCGCACGGTCAGTTCCAACGCATCCTATGGCTCCTGGCACTGAGTCAAGCATGCCCGTACGCCATGGTTAAGGCATTTTGACACCTCTAGCCTCTCCACCACAGTGTTTGTTGCCGCCTGAGAACCTGAATGGCCCTTAACCATGGCTCCACAGCTCTAGAACTACCATATTTGCACACACGAATATGCTACCGCACAGCCGGTTCGTGCGTGTCCTACAGCTCTTGACACTAGGTCAAGCATGACCGTATGCCATGGTTAAGTCGTTTTGATGCCTCTGGCCTCACCACCACAATGTTTGTCATCACCCGAGAGCCTGAACGTCCCTTAACTACAGCTCCACGACTCCAGGAACATCCATAATTGCACACACGACCGTCTTCTGCGCACGGTCGGATCCCGTGCATCCTATGGCTCTCGGCACCGGGTCAAGCACGCCCGTACGCCATGGTTAAGCCATTTTGATGCCTCTCACCTCTCCACCATAGAGTTTTCCATCACCCGAGAGCCCGAAGAGCCCTTAACCATGCCTCCACGGCTCCAAAACTGCCATATTTGCACACTCGACCATGCCGTCGCACGGTCGGTTCCAACGCATTTTATGGCTCCCGGCTCGAGTCAAGCATGCCCGTACGCCATGGTTAAGGCATTTTGACACCTCCGGCCTCTCTACCATAGCGTTTGCCGTCACTCGAGAGCCGAACGGCACTTAACCTCGGCTCCACGGCTCCGAACCGCCATATTTGCACACATGACTTTGCCGCGCACGGCCGGTTCCTGCGCATCCTACGGCTCCTCGCACCAAGTCAAGCACACCCATGCACTATGGTTAAGGCGTTTTGACACCGCTGGCCTCTCGACCACAGCATTTGTTGCCGCCCAAGAACCCGAATGGCCCTTAACCATGGCTCCACCGCTCTAGAACTGCCATATTTGCACACATGACTATGCTACCGCACAGCCGGTTCATACGTGTCCTACAGCTCTCGACACTAGGTCAAGCACGACCGTATGCCATGGTTAAGGCGTTTTGACACCTCTGGCCCCACCACCACAATGTTTGTCATCACCCAAGAGCCCGAACGGCCCTTAACTATAGCTCCACGACTCCAGAACATCCATAATTGCACACACGACCGTGCTGGCGCACGGCCGGATCCTGTGCATCCTACGGCTCTCGGCACCGGTTCAAGCACACCCGTACGCCATGGTTAAGCCATTTTGATGCCTCTCACCTCTCCACCATAGAGTTTTCCATCACCCGAGAGCCTGAAGGGCCCTTAACCATGGCTCCACGTCGCAAACCGCCACATTTGCACACACGACCATGCTGCCGCATGGTCGGTTCCAACGCGTCCTATGGCTCCCGGCACTGAGTCAAGCAAGCCCGTACGCCATGGTTAAGGCATTTTGACACCTCTGGCCTCTCTACCATAGCGTTTATCATCGCTCGAGAGCCCGAACGGCCCTTAACCATGGCTCCACAGCTCTAGAACTGCCATATTTGCACACACGACTTTGCTTTGCCGCACGGCGGTTCCTATGCGTCCTACGGCTCCTCGCACCAAGTCAAGCACGCCCATGCACCTTGGTTAAGGCGTTTTAACACCTTTGGCCTCTCCACCACGGCGTTTATTACCGCCCAAGAACCCGATTGGCCCTTAACCATGGCTCCACGGCTCTAGAACTGCCATATTTGCACACACGACTATGCTACCGCACAGCCCGGTTCCTCGCATGTCCTATAGCTCTCGACACTAGGTCAAGCACGACCGTATGCCATGGTTAAGGCATTTTGACGCCTCTGGCCTCACCATCACAATATTTGTCATCACCCGAGAGCCCGAACGGCCCTTAACTATAGCTCCATGACTTCGAACATCCATAATTGCACACACGACTGTGCCGCCGCACGCGGATCCCGTGCATCCTACGGCTCTCGGCACCGGGTCAAGCACGCCCGTACGCCATGGTTAAGCCATTTTGATGCCTCTCACCTCTCCACCATAGAGTTTTTCATCACCCAAGAGCCTGAAGGGCCCTTAACCATAGCTTCACGGCTGCAAAACTGCCATATTTGCACACACGACCATGCCGCCGCACGGCCGGTTCCAACACATCCTATGGCTCTCGGCACCGAGTCAAGCATGCCCGTACGCCATGGTTAAGGCATTTTGACATCTCCGGCCTCTCTACCATAGCGTTTGCCATCGCTCGAGAGCCCGAACAGCCCTTAACCTTGGCTCCACGGCTCCGAACCGCCATATTTGCACACACGACCATGCTTTGCCGCACCGTCGGTTCCAACGCATCCTATGGCTCCCGGCACCGAGTCAAGCATGCCCGTACGCCATGGTTAAGGCATTTTGACACCTCTAGCCTCTCCACCACAGCCGTTTGTTGCCGCCGAGAACCTGAATGGCCCTTAACCATGGCTCCACAGCTCTAGAACTACCATATTTGCACACACGAATATGCTACCGCACAGCCGGTTCGTGCGTGTCCTACAGCTCTTGACACTAGGTCAAGCATGACCGTATGCCATGGTTAAGTCATTTTGATGCCTCTGGCCTCACCACCACAATGTTTGTCATCACCCGAGAGCCTGAACGGCCCTTAACTACAGCTCCACGACTCCAGAACATCCATAATTGCACACACGACCGTGCTGCTGCACGGTCAGATCCTGTGCATCCTATGGCTCTCGGCACCGGGTCAAGCACGCCTGTACGCCATGGTTAAGCCATTTTGAGGCCTCTCACCTCTCCACCATAGAGTTTTCCATCACCTGAGAGCCTGAAGAGCCCTTAACCATGCCTCCACGGCTCCAAAACTGCCATATTTGCACACTCAACCATGCTGTCGCACGGTCGGTTCCAACGCATTTTATGGCTCCCGGCTCTGAGTCAAGCATGCCTGTACGCCATGGTTAAGGCATTTTGACACCTCTGGCCTCTCTACCATAGCGTTTGCCGTCACTCGAGAGCCTGAACGGCACTTAACCTCGCTCCACGGCTCCAGTAACCGCCATATTTGCACACATGACTTTGCTTTGCCGCACGGCGGTTCCTGCGCATCCTACGGCTCCTCGCACCAAGTCAAGCACACCCATGCACTATGGTTAAGGCGTTTTGACACCGCTGGCCTCTTGACCACAGCATTTGTTGCCACCCAAGAACCCGAATGGCCCTTAACCATGGCTCCACCGCTCTAGAACTGCCATATTTGCACACATGACTATGCTACCGCACAGCCCGGTTCATACGTGTCCTACTGACTCTCGACACTAGGTCAAGCACGACCGTATGCCATGGTTAAGGCGTTTTGACACCTCCGGCCCCACCACCACAATGTTTGTCATCACCCGAGAGCCCGAACGGCCCTTAACTATAGCTCCACGACTCCAACATCGATAATTGCACACACGACGTGCCGGCGCACGGCCGGATCCCGTGCATCCTACGGCTCTCGGCACCGGTTCAAGCACACCCGTACGCCATGGTTAAGCCATTTTGATGCCTTTCACCTCTCCACCATAGAGTTTTCCATCACCCGAGAGCCCGAAGGGCCCTTAACCATGCTCCACGTCAAGCAAAAACTGCCACATTTGCACACACGACCATGCTGCCGCATGGTCGGTTCCAAC
This sequence comes from Themeda triandra, assembly GCA_018135685.1. Classification (NCBI taxonomy): domain Eukaryota; kingdom Viridiplantae; phylum Streptophyta; class Magnoliopsida; order Poales; family Poaceae; genus Themeda; species Themeda triandra. Next base: position 38,858 of record JAENPR010002312.1, on the reverse strand, counting down.
GCGTCCTATGGCTCCCGGCCCTGAGTCAAGCAAGCCCGTACGCCATGGTTAAGGCATTTTGACACCTCGGCCTCTCTACCATAGCGTTTGTCATCGCTCGAGAGCCCGAACGGCCCTTAACCTCGGCTCCACGGCTCCAGAACTGCCATATTTGCACACACGACTTTTTGCCGCCGCACGGCCGGTTCCTATGCGTCCTACGGCTCCTCGCACCAAGTCAAGCACGCCCATGCACCTTGGTTAAGGCGTTTTAACACCTTTGGCCTCTCCACCACAGCATTTATTACCGCCCAAGAACCCGAATGGCCCTTAACCATGGCTCCACAGCTCTAGAACTGCCATATTTGCACACACGACTATGCTACCGCACAGCCAGTTCCTGCATGTCCTATAGCTCTCGACACTAGGTCAAGCACGACCGTATGCCATGGTTAAGGCGTTTTGATGCCTCTCCGGCCTCACCATCACAATATTTGTCATCACCCGAGAGCCCGAACGGCCCTTAACTATAGCTCCATGACTTGTAACATCCATAATTGCACACACGACTGTCTTTGCCGCACGCCGGATCCCCGTGCATCCTACGGCTCTCGGCACCGGGTCAAGCACGCCCGTACGCCATGGTTAAGCCATTTTGATGCCTCTCACCTCTCCACCATAGAGTTTTTCATCACCCAAGAGCCTGAAGGGCCCTTAACCATAGCTCCACGGCTGCAAAACTGCCATATTTACACACACGACCATGCTGCCGCATGGTCGGTTCCAACACATCCTATGGCTCTCGGCACTGAGTCAAGCATGCCCGTACGCCATGGTTAAGGCATTTTGACACCTCTGGCCTCTCTACCATAGCGTTTGCCATCGCTTGAGAGCCTGAACGGCCCTTAACCTTGGCTCCATGGCTCCAGAACTGCCATATTTGCACACACGACCATGCTGCCGCACGGTCAGTTCCAACGCATCCTATGGCTCCTGGCACTGAGTCAAGCATGCCCGTACGCCATGGTTAAGGCATTTTGACACCTCTAGCCTCTCCACCACAGCGTTTGTTGCCGCCTGAGAACCTGAATGGCCCTTAACCATGGCTCCACGGCTCTAGAACTGCCATATTTGCACACACGAATATGCTACCGCACAAAATGGGTTCGTGCGTGTCCTACAGCTCTTGACACTAGGTCAAGCATGACCGTATGCCATGGTTAAGGCGTTTTGATGCCTCTGGCCTCACCACCACAATGTTTGTCATCACCCAAGAGCCTGAACGTCCCTTAACTATAGCTCCATGACTCCAGAACATCCATAATTTCACACACGACTGTGCTGCCGCACGGTCGGATCCTGTGCATCCTATGGCTCTCGGCACCGGGACAAGCACGCCTGTACGCCATGGTTAAGCCATTTTGATGCCTCTCACCTCTCCACCATAGAGTTTTCCATCACCTAAGAGCCTGAAGGGCCCTTAACCATGCCTCCACGGCTCCAAAACTGCCGCACGGTCGGTTCCAACGCATTTTATGGCTCCCGGCTCTGAGTCAAGCATGCCTGTACGCCATGGTTAAGGCATTTTGACACCTCCGGCCTCTCTACCATAGCGTTTGCCATCACTCGAGAGCCTGAACAGCACTTAACCTCGGCTCCATGGCTCCAGAACTGCCATATTTGCACACACGACTTTGCGGCCGCACGGCCGGTTCCTGCGCATCCTACGGCTCCTCGCACCAAGTCAAGCACGCCCATGCACTATGGTTAAGGCATTTTGACACCGCTGGCCTCTCGACCACAGCATTTGTTGCCGCCCAAGAACCCAAATGGCCCTTAACCATGGCTCCACCGCTCTAGAACTGCCATATTTGCACACACTACTATGCTACCGCACAGCCGGTTCCTACGTGTCCTACAGCTCTCGACACTAGGTCAAGCACGACCGTATGCCATGGTTAAGGTGTTTTGACACCTCTGGCCCCACCACCACAATGTTTTTCATCACCCGAGAGCCCGAACGGCCCTTAACTATAGCTCCACGACTCTGAACATCCATAATTGCACACACGGCTGTCCGGCGCACGGCCGGATCCCGTGCATCCTACGGCTCTCGGCACCGGTTCAAGCACACCCGTACGCCATGGTTAAGCCATTTTGATGCCTCTCACCTCTCCATCATAGAGTTTTCCATCACCCGAGAGCCTGAAGGGCCCTTAACCATGGCTCCACGGCAAAAACCGCCACATTTGCACACATGACCATGCCGCCGCATGGTCGGTTCCAACGCGTCCTATGGCTCCCGCACCGAGTCAAGCAAGCCCGTACGCCATGGTTAAGGCATTTTGACACCTCGGCCTCTCTACCATAGCGTTTGTCATCGCCGAGAGCCCGAACGGCCCTTAACCTCGGCTCCATGGCTCTAGAACCGCCATATTTGCACACACGACTTTGCCGCCGCACGGCCGGTTCCTATGCGTCCTACGGCTCCTCGCACCAAGTCAAGCACGCCCATGCACCATGGTTAAGGCGTTTTAACACCTTTGGCCTCTCCACCACAAATTTTATTACCGCCCGAGAACCCGAATGGCCCTTAACCATGGCTCCACAACTCTAGAACCGCCATATTTGCACACACACGACTATGCTACCGCACATCCAGCTCCTGCATGTCCTATAGCTCTCGACACTAGGTCAAGCACGACCGTATGCCATGGTTAAGACATTTTGACGCCTCCGGCCTCACCACCACAATATTTGTCATCACCCGAGAGCCCGAACGGCCCTTAACTATAGCTCCACGACTCCGAACATCCATAATTGCACACACGACTGTGCTGCCGCACACCGGATCCCGTGCATCCTATGGCTCTCGACCGGGTCAAGCACGCCCGTACGCCATGGTTAAGCCATTTTGATGCCTCTCACCTCTCCACCATAGAGTTTTTCATCACCCGAGAGCCCGAAGGGCCCTTAACCACAGCCTCCACGGCCGCAAAACTGCCATATTTGCACACACGACCATGCTGCCGCATGGTCGGTTCCAACGCATCCTATGGCTCTCGGACCGAGTCAAGCATGCCCGTACGCCATTGTTAAGGCATTTTGACACCTCCGGCCTCTCTACCATAGCGTTTGCCATTGCTCGAGAGCCTAAACGGCCCTTAACCTTGGCTCCATGTCTCCGAACCGCCATATTTGCACACACAACCATGCCGCCGCACGGTCAGTTCCAACGCATCCTATGGCTCCCGGCACTGAGTCAAGCATGCCCGTACGCCATGGTTAAGGCATTTTGACACCTCTAGCCTCTCCACCACAGTGTTTGTTGCCGCCTAAGAACCTGAATGGCCCTTAACCATGGCTCCACAGCTCTAGAACTACCATATTTGCACACACGAATATGCTACCGCACAGCCGGTTCGTGCGTGTCCTACAGCTCTTGACACTAGGTCAAGCATGACCGTATGCCATGGTTAAGGCGTTTTGATGCCTCTAGCCTCACCACCACAATGTTTGTCATCACCCGAGAGCCTGAACGGCCCTTAACTACAGCTCCACGACTCTAGAACATCCATAATTGCACACACGACTGTGCTGCCGCACGGTCGGATCCTGTGCATCCTATGGCTCTCGGCACCGGGTCAAGCACGCATGTACGCCATGGTTAAGCCATTTTGATGCCTCTCACCTCTCCACCATAGAGTTTTCCATCACCTGAGAGCCTAAAGGGCCCTTAACCATGCCTCCACGGCTCCAAAACTGCCATATTTGCACACTCGACCATGCTGCCGCACGGTCGGTTCCAACGCATTTTATGGCTCCCGGCTCTGAGTCAAGCATGCCTGTACGCCATGGTTAAGGCATTTTGACACCTCTGGCCTCTCTACCATAGCGTTTGCCATCACTCGAGAGCCTGAACGGCACTTAACCTCGGCTCCACGGCTCCGTAACCGCCATATTTGCACACACGACTTTGCCGCCGCACGGCCGGTTCCCGCGCATCCTATGGCTCCTCGCACCAAGTCAAGCACGCCCATGCACTATGGTTAAGGCGTTTTGACACCGCTGGCCTCTCGACCACATCATTTGTTGCCGCCCAAGAACCCGAATGGCCCTTAACCATGGCTCCACCGCTCTAGAACTGCCATATTTGCACACACGACTATGCTACCGCACAGCCGGTTCCTACGTGTCCTACAGCTCTCGACACTAGGTCAAGCACGACCATATGCCATGGTTAAGGCGTTTTGACACCTCTGGCCCCACCACCACAATGTTTGTCATCACCCGAGAGCCCGAACGGCCCTTAACTATAGCTCCACGACTCCGTAACATCCATAATTGCACACACGACCGTGCCGGCGCACGGCCGGATCCCGTGCAACCTACGGCTCTCGGCACCGGTTCAAGCACACCCGTACGCCATGGTTAAGCCATTTTGATGCCTCTCACCTCTCCACCATAGAGTTTTCCATCACCCGAGAGCCCGAAGGGCCCTTAACCATGGCTCCACGGCGCAAAACCGCCACATTTGCACACACGACCATGCCGCCGCATGGTCGGTTCCAACGCGTCCTATGGCTCCCGGACCGAGTCAAGCAAGCCCGTACGCCATGGTTAAGGCATTTTGACACCTCTGGCCTCTCTACCATAGTGTTTGTCGTCGCTCGAGAGCCTGAACGGCCCTTAACCTCGGCTCCACGGCTCCAGAACTACCATATTTGCACACACGACTTTGCTGCCGCACGGCCGGTTCCTATGCGTCCTACGGCTCCTCGCACCAAGTCAAGCACGCCCATGCACCATGGTTAAGACATTTTAACACCTTTAGCCTCTCCACCATAGCGTTTATTACCACCCGAGAACCCGAATGGCCCTTAACCATGGCTCCACAGCTCTAGAACTGCCATATTTGCACAAACGACTATGCTACCGCACAGCCAATTCCTGCATGTCCTATAGCTCTCGACACTAGGTCAAGCATGACCGTATGCCATGGTTAAGGTGTTTTGATGCCTCTGGCCTCACCACCACAATATTTGTCATCACCCGAGAGCCCGAACGGCCCTTAACTATAGCTCCACGACTCCGAACATCCATAATTGCACACACGACTTTGCCGCCGCACCGGATCCCGTGCATCCTACGGCTCTCGGCACCGGGTCAAGCACGCCCGTACGCCATGGTTAAGCCATTTTGATGCCTCTCACCTCTCCACCATAGAGTTTTCCATCACCCGAGAGCCCGAAGGGCCCTTAACCATGCCTCCACGGCTCCAAAACCGCCATATTTGCACACACGACCATGCCGCCGCACGGTCGGTTCCAACGCATCCTATGGCTCTCGGCCGAGTCAAGCATGCCCGTACGCCATGGTTAAGGCATTTTGACACCTCCGGCCTCTCTACCATAGCGTTTGCCATCGCTCGAGAGCCTAATGGCCCTTAACCTTGGCTCCACGGCCCCGTAACCGCCATATTTGCACACACGACCATGCTGCCGCACGGTCGGTTCCAACGCGTCCTATGGCTCCCGGCACTGAGTCAAGCATGCCCGTACGCCATGGTTAAGGCATTTTGACACCTCTGGCCTCTCCACCACAGCGTTTGTTGCCGCCTGAGAACCTGAATGGCCCTTAACCATGGCTCCATAGCTCTAGAACTACCATATTTGCACACACGACTATGCTACCGCACAGCCGGTTCGTGCGTGTCCTACAGCTCTTGACACTAGGTCAAGCATGACCGTATGCCATGGTTAAGGCATTTTGATGCCTCTGGCCTCACCACCACAATGTTTGACATCACCCGAGAGCCTGAACGGCCCTTAACTACAGCTCCACGACTCCAGAACATCCATAATTGCACACACGACTGTGCTGCCGCACGGTCGGATCCTGTGCATCCTATGGCTCTCGGCACCGGGTCAAGCACGCATGTACACCATGGTTAAGCCATTTTGATGCCTCTCACCTCTCCACCATAGAGTTTTCCATCACCTGAAAGCCTAAAGGGCCCTTAACCATGCCTCCACGGCTCCAAACTGCCATATTTGCACACTCGATCATGCCGCCGCACGGTCGGTTCCAACGCATTTTATGGCTCCCGGCTCGAGTCAAGCATGCCCGTACGCCATGGTTAAGACATTTTGACACCTCTCGGCCTCTCTACCATAGCGTTTTCCGTCACTCGAGAGCCCGAACGGCACTTAACCTCGGCTCCACGGCTCCGTAACCGCCATATTTGCACACACGACTTTGCTTTGCCGCACGGCCGGTTCCTCGCGCATCTTACGGCTCCTCGCACCAAGTCAACCACGCCCATGCACTATGGTTAAGGTGTTTTGACACCGCTGGCCTCTCGACCACATCATTTGTTGCCGCCCAAGAACCCGAATGGCCCTTAACCATGGCTCCACCGCTCTAGAACGCCATATTTGCACACACGACTATGCTACCACACGCCCGGTTCCTACATGTCCTACAAACTCTCGACACTAGGTCAAGCACAACCGTATGCCATGGTTAAGGCATTTTGACACCTCTGGCCCCACCACCACAATGTTTGTCATCACCCGAGAGCTCGAACGGCCCTTAACTATAGCTCCACGACTCCAGAAGATAAATAATTGCACACACGACTGTGCTGGCGCACGGCCGGATCCTGTGCATCCTACGGCTCTCGGCACCGGTTCAAGCACACCCGTACGCCTTTGTTAAGCCATTTTGATGCCTCTCACCTCTCCACCATAGAGTTTTCCATCACCCGAGAGCCTGAAGGGCCCTTAACCATGGCTCCACGGCAGTAAAACTGCCACATTTGCACACATGACCATGCTGCCGCATGGTCGGTTCCAACGCGTCCTATGGCTCCCGGCACTGAGTCAAGCAAGCCCGTACGCCATGGTTAAGGCATTTTGACACCTCTGGCCTCTCTACCATAGCGTTTGTCGTCGCTCAAGAGCCTGAACGGCCCTTAACCTCGGCTCCATGGCTCCAGAACTGCCATATTTGCACACACGACTTTGCTGCCGCACGGCCGGTTCCTATGCGTCCTACGGCTCCTCGCACCAAGTCAAGCACGCCCATGCACCATGGTTAAGGCGTTTTAACACCTTTGGCCTCTCCACCACAGCGTTTATTACTGCCCGAGAACCCGAATGGCCCTTAACCATGGCTCCACAGCTCTAGAACTGCCATATTTGCACACACGACTATGCTACCGCACAGCCAGTTCCTGCATGTCCTATAGCTCTCGACACTAGGTCAAGCACGATCGTATGCCATGGTTAAGGCATTTTGACGCCTCTGGCCTCACCACCACAATATTTGTCATCACCCGAGAGCCCGAACGGCCCTTAACTATAGCTCCACGACTCCAGAACATCCATAATTGCACACACGACTGTGCTGCCGCGCGGCCGGATCCTGTGCATCCTACGGCTCTCGGCACCGGGTCAAGCACGCCCGTACGCCATGGTTAAGCCATTTTGATGCCTCTCACCTCTCCACCATAGAGTTTTCCATCACCCAAGAGCCTGAAGGGCCCTTAACCATGCCTCCACGGCTCCAAAACTGCCATATTTGCACACACGACCATGCTGCCGCACGGTCGGTTCCAATGCATCATATGGCTCCCGGCACTGAGTCAAGCATGCCTGTACGCCATGGTTAAGGCATTTTGACACCTCTGGCCTCTCTACCATAGCGTTTGCCGTCACTCGAGAGCCTGAACGGCACTTAACCTCGGCTCCACGGCTCCAGAACTGCCATATTTGCACACACGACCATGCTGCCGCACGGTCAGTTCCAACGCATCCTATGGCTCCTGGCACTGAGTCAAGCAGGCCCATACACCATGGTTAAGGCATTTTGACACCTCTAGCCTCTCGACCACAGCATTTGTTGCCGCCCAAGAACCTGAATGGCCCTTAACCATGGCTCCACAGCTCTAGAACTGCCATATTTGCACACACGAATATGCTACCGCACAGCCGGTTCCTGCATGTCCTACAGCTCTCGACACTAGGTCAAGCACGATCGTATGCCATGGTTAAGGTGTTTTCATGCCTCTGGCCTCACCACCACAATATTTGTCATCACCCGAGAGCCTGAACGGCCCTTAACTACAGCTCCACGACTCCAGAACATCCATAATTGCACACACGACTGTGCTGCCGCACGGCCGGATCCTGTGCATCCTATGGCTCTCGGCACCGGGTCAAGCACGCATGTACGCCATGGTTAAGCCATTTTGATGCCTCTCACCTCTCCACCATAGAGTTTTCCATCACCCGAGAGCCTAAAGGGCCCTTAACCATGCCTCCACGGCTCCAAAACTGCCATATTTGCACACTCGACCATGCTGCCGCACGGTCGGTTCCAACGCATTTTATGGCTCCTGGCTCTGAGTCAAGCATGCCTGTACGCCATGGTTAAGACATTTTGACACCTCTGGCCTCTCTACCATAGCATTTTCCGTCACTCGAGAGCCTGAACGGCACTTAACCTCGGCTCCACGGCTCCAGAACTGCCATATTTGCACACACGACTTTGCTGCCGCACGGCCGGTTCCTGCGCATCTTACGGCTCCTCGCACCAAGTCAACCACGCACATGCACTATGGTTAAGGTGTTTTGACACCGCTGGCCTCTCGACCACATCATTTGTTGCCGCCCAAGAACCCGAATGGCCCTTAACCATGGCTCCACCGCTCTAGAACTGCCATATTTGCACACACGACTATGCTACCGCACAGCCGGTTCCTACGTGTCCTACAGCTCTCGACACTAGGTCAAGCACAACCGTATGCCATGGTTAAGGCGTTTTGACACCTCTGGCCCCACCACCACAATGTTTGTCATCACCCGAGAGCCCGAACGGCCCTTAACTATAGCTCCACGACTCCGAAGATAAATAATTGCACACACGACTGCCGGCGCACGGCCGGATCCCCGTGCATCCTACGGCTCTCGGCACCGGTTCAAGCACACACGTACGCCTTTGTTAAGCCATTTTGATGCCTCTCACCTCTCCACCATAGAGTTTTCCATCACCCGAGAGCCCGAAGGGCCCTTAACCATGGCTCCACGGCAGTAAACCGCCACATTTGCACACATGACCATGCCGCCGCATGGTCGGTTCCAACGCGTCCTATGGCTCCCGCACCGAGTCAAGCAAGCCCGTACGCCATGGTTAAGGCATTTTGACACCTCTGGCCTCTCTACCATAGCGTTTGTCGTCGCTCAAGAGCCCGAACGGCCCTTAACCTCGGCTCCCCGGCTCCGAACCGCCATATTTGCACACACGACTTTGCTGCCGCACGGCCGGTTCCTATGCGTCCTACGGCTCCTCGCACCAAGTCAAGCACGCCCATGCACCATGGTTAAGGCGTTTTAACACCTTTGGCCTCTCCACCACAGCGTTTATTACTGCCCGAGAACCCGAATGGCCCTTAACCATGGCTCCACAGCTCTAGAACTGCCATATTTGCACACACGACTATGCTACCGCACAACCAGTTCCTGCATGTCCTATAGCTCTCGACACTAGGTCAAGCACGACCGTATGCCATGGTTAAGGCATTTTGACGCCTCTGGCCTCACCACCACAATGTTTGTCATCACCCGAGAGCCTGAACGGCCCTTAACTACAGCTCCACGACTCCAGAACATCCATAATTGCACACACGACTGTGCTGGCGCACGGCGAGATCCTGTGCATCCTACGGCTCTCGGCACCGGTTCAAGCACACCCGTACACCATGGTTAAGCCATTTTGATGCCTCTCACCTCTCCACCATAGAGTTTTCCATCATCTGAGAGCCTGAAGGGCCCTTAACCATGCCTCCACGGCTCCAAAACTGCCATATTTGCACACTCGACCATGCTACCGCACGGTCGGTTCCAACGCATTTTATGGCTCCCGGCTCTGAGTCAAGCATGCCTGTACGCCATGGTTAAGGCATTTTGACACCTCTGGCCTCTCGACCACAGCATTTGCCGTCACTCAAGAGCCCGAACGGCACTTAACCTCGGCTCCACGCCTCCGCACTGCCATATTTGCACACACGACATTCTGCCGCACGGCCGGTTCCTGCGCATCCTACGGCTCCTCGCACCAAGTCAAGCATGCCCATGCACTATGGTTAAGGCGTTTTGGCACCGCTGGCCTCTCGACCACAGCATTTGTTGCTGCCCAAGAACCCGAATGGCCCTTAACCATGGCTCCACCGCTCTAGAACTGCCATATTTGCACACACGACTATGCTACCGCACAGCCGGTTCCTACGTGTCCTACAGCTCTCGACACTAGGTCAAGCACGACCGTATGCCATGGTTAAGGTGTTTTGACACCTTTGGCCCCACCACCACAATGTTTGTCATCACTTGAGAGCCCGAACGGCCCTTAACTATAGCTCCACGACTCCAGAACATCCATAATTGCACACACGACTGTGCTGGCGCACGGCCGGATCATGTGCATCCTACGGCTCTTGGCACCGGTTCAAGCACACCCGTACGCCATGGTTAAGCCATTTTGATGCCTCTCACCTCTCCACCATAGAGTTTTCCATCACCCGAGAGCCTGAAGGGCCCTTAACCATGGCTCCACGGCAGTAAAACTGCCACATTTGCACACACGACCATGCTGCCGCATGGTCGGTTCCAACGCGTCCTATGGCTCCCGGCACCGAGTCAAGCAAGCCCGTACGCCATGGTTATGGCATTTTGACACCTCTCGGCCTCTCTACCATAGCGTTTGTCGTCGCTCGAGAGCCCGAACGGCCCTTAACCTCGGCTCCACGGCTCCGAACGCAATATTTGCACACATGACTTTGCCGCCGCACGGCGGTTCCTATGCGTCCTACGGCTCCTCGCACCAAGTCAAGCACGCCCATGCACCATGGTTAAGGCGTTTTAACACCTTTGGCCTCTCCACCACAGCGTTTATTACCGCCGAGAACCCGAATGGCCCTTAACCATGGCTCCACAAACTCTAGAACTGCCATATTTGCACACACGACTATGCTACCGCACGCCCGCCTCGCATGTCCTATAGCTCTCGACACTAGGTCAAGCACGACCGTATGCCATGGTTAAGGCATTTTGACGCCTCGGCCTCACCACCACAATATTTGTCATCACCCGAGAGCCCGAACGGCCCTTAACTATAGCTCCACGACTCCGTAACATCCATAATTGCACACATGACTTGCCGCCGCACGCCCGGATCCCGTGCATCCTACGGCTCTCGGCACCGGGTGAAGCACGCCCGTACGCCATGGTTAAGCCATTTTGATGCCTCTCACCTCTCCACCATAGAGTTTTTCATCACCCGAGAGCCCGAAGGGCCCTTAACCACGCTCCCACGGCCGCAAAACGCCATATTTGCACACACGACCATGCTGCCGCACGGTCGGTTCCAACGCATCCTATGGCTCTCGGCACTGAGTCAAGCATGCCCGTACACCATTGTTAAGGCATTTTGACACCTCTGGCCTCTCTACCATAGTGTTTGCCATCGCTCGAGAGCCAGAACGGCCCTTAACCTTGGCTCCACGGCTCCAGAACTGCCATATTTGCACACACGACCATGCTGCCGCACGGTCAGTTCCAACGCATCCTATGGCTCCTGGCACTGAGTCAAGCATGCCTGTACGCCATGGTTAAGGCATTTTGACACCTCTAGCCTCTCCACTGTCACACCCCAAAATTCCTATTTTGGAATGTGACTTAGACAACACTAAATAGTGTAAAATGATTTTATTATTTTCTAAAATTCACAACTTTAGTTCAGTTGTTGATAATTTAGATAGTGTAAAATGTGAGTTTCTAAAATTTTTGCAAATCAATTTAATGGTTTGTTGCATTCATGCCTTTGCATAGTGTTTATGTTTGAAAAATGAATTTATGTTTTTAAAATACGCCTAAAGTTGATCCCATCTTCACCTCTCCAAATATCGATCAATATCTAAAACTCAATCAATTCTTTTGTCGATATCCTACAAAATCTAGCATGATCTATTCTCTCTTTCTCTTCTTTTTCTTTTTCTTCTATGATCTCTCACTCTATTTCGTGTTATGAATTCTTTGGACCATTCTTTTCTCATCTCTCATCTATTCGAGATACAAATGAATCTTAAAATGGGTGGAGTCCACGCTTTCATCTATGTTTATGACAACCTGCACTCCTTCTCTTTTTGCTAATGAATCCATGTTTAGTCAACACATCCAAATTCTCTCCACATCTTGGACAAAGTCCAAACCGGCCCCTCCACCTCTCCTTCATGTGGAAATGCCACAACTCTATTCTCAACAATCGGTGGCCCTTTGCTTCCTACATGCGAGACAACTACATTAGTTCTCCCCTTAATCAAATGGTCCCTTCTCTCCCTAAATTTCCACTTCACTCCATCGGATTCCATCTCCTCTCAAATCCATGAGTAAAGGAATTAAGAACATGCATTTCTCATGCTGCTACGCCACGCCAATTCTTTCTCCTCATGCAAAAATATGTGCATTCATTCCTTTCTTCCAATCTCACTTATGTGTGCTCCTTCACTCCATTCTTTTTCAATGACATGCATGCACATAACAGCAGCCATATATTCTCCACTCTCTCTCCCTCCATCACGCACAACAAATGGACATCACCCCTGGTCGCCATCTAGTCTAGATGATGCCGCCTCCTTCCCTTTCCTTCCATGCAGAAAACGCAGCAAATGCCCTTCCTTAACTCCCTTTAGAATCCTTCTTTATTCTCCTAAATTTAGCACTCTCTAATTACATGAGTGAAAGACTCTTGAAACCAGCCATGCGCCTCCTCCTCTCTCCCCTCGCAACACGATGCGCATCCTCCATCTCCTCATCTTCCATGGACGCCCCCATCTCCTCATTCTCCCACTCCCTTCTCTCCACAAAATTGGAGCCCCATGCAGCAGTAGTTCTGATTGCCGCTGCGATCCTCATCTCGAGGATTGAACTATCAATTGGAGAAGGCAGCAGATGTTGTTTCTTCTTTGTACAAGTCATGTGTGGAGCTCGCCCTCTATGGTGAGATGTGCCTCTTTCCTCCTACTTTGCAGTGCCATGAATCCCCTCACCTCATATGTGATCTCTCTTGCAACACAGGAAGACAATCGAGATCGCAGCCACGTTCATCATCATTCTGGAGCCTAATCACGTTGTTGAAAAAAATGACAATTGTGCCGGTTCTGTACATGACATGGTGAGGTCGCCCCTGCCTATTTCCCTCTCTGATCTTGCTGCTCTTGCAACTCTCATCCACTCTTGGTCTCTCATGTCGTGCGTAATCATCACCCAAAGTGGAATTGACGCTGTCCCATTGATCGCAGGCCCTATTACATCATCATCATCAATTCCGGTTGGCATCACCTTCATCTCCAACTGCTGCCAATGATGATGTGAGGACCCCATCATGATCTCCATCTTGTTTACATGTTACTCGCTGTAGAACACGTGCCATGACATACGCATGGTCAAATTCCGGCAAAGTTTCCTAACAATCATGTCTCTGTCCATTGCGGACAGCAGCAATGCTACCGGTTGGCATTGATGTTCCCATTGATCCAGACCTATAGTCATCAAACCCTTCAACCACAATGTATTTATTTAAGTTGCACATGTCCCCGCAAAACAGTTTGGCAAAATGATCCAAGACAAAAGAGATATAATCGTTCTTGTGCTTGTGGCCTCTGCTTTCTTGCAGCAGTGCTGATGCCGATTGGCTTGCGTGTTCCCGAGTGTTTCGCCAATCCGGTGGTCAAGCCCTTTAACCACAATATGTTTTATATCCTTGTGCACATCACTGTAAAATATCTTGTCCATACGAGTTCATATTCCGGAGATATCATCATCTTCGTGCTTGTTGTTCCTGCTGTCCAGTCAACTTACAGGTCTGAATGGCATTGACGTTCCCCGCTGATCCACTATCCGAATACTCAAACCATTCAACAGTATCGTACCTAATATATTTGCACATGTCTTTGCAAGTTGGATTGATCACAAGTGCCACAATGACCGAGATAACAATGCCGTAGTATCTTCTATTCCTGCTGTCCAGAAATCAGCAATGCCACCCGTTTTGTATTCACGTTTCCCGGCCAACGGATAGTCAAACTACCATGAACTTTTGCTATAACATACTACATGAAGTCCAGAACAGCCCCACAAACTGGATTTCCAATTGGAGCTGCTATTCTCTGCTCCTTGTGATCCTATTTCTAGTTGTTCGCCAACATGCACATTTTGGCAGCACTGGTGTTTTACACCTTAGCACAGCCACTTGTCAAAATATGTTCCATGTGTCCTCTTCACATATCCTTAGTCATCAACAATAATTCATCAATAGATCCTTGTGTTGTATAAATCTTCCAAGTTAGTCCATATCCATCATGTTTATTCCATTCCTATCATTTGCCAAATCCTCCTAGTCTCTACATTGATTTTGCATATCTCTTAAACCATCTTGTTTTAGTTGTTTTTGCGCTCAACGATCGTAGTTGCAAGCCCTACATGTTTTAAAATCTTTGTCTAGTTTTATAAATAATGAATGGTGTATTGCTTCTAGGTTTTTTCTATAATGCTTGTGATGGTTGTTGCTATCGTTAGAAGTGGAGCTATGCACGGATGATACGATGAGTTGGAAAGTTGGATGGCAAGCTTTCGAAAGGCAAGTATAGCTTGAGTTTGATTTCTATGATCATGATCATGTAACTTGATTAATGTTTATGCAACAAACGTTAAAGATGACTTTTTAGCAACTTAAGAATTTATCTCGTAAGAGAACCTCCGGGATTTACAAGTACAACCATGAGAACTACATGGCTCGGTCTTAGCCCAAAGTATCTTGATCTATTCTAGTTCGTTAGCAGCTTACCGAAAGGGCAAGAGGGGGTGCCAAGTGAGGTATAGCTCTTGTCCCGCGTGATGTGTGCTAGGCTGCGGTCATGTGTGTGCCACTCTCGGAGGAGAGCATCTATATCTATTTGGTCAATCTGAAACCTTAGCGGCTGCTACTTATTAGAATGACTAGTGAAAAGCTTCGTAGTGACCCTGCCAACCTACCTTGGAAGTGGGTCAAGAGGCCGATCACCTCGGGCAAAAGGGCAATCACGACTTGTGGTGAAAGTGTACACCTCTCGCGCGAGTTTAATAAACCGGTATACTAGCCTTGCTCAAGGACACGAGCGGCCTTGGAATCCTTACATAGATGATGACTTTCGATTGTTAACATGTTCATTGTTTACCGTTTTATGCTCTACATTATTTATGTTACATTGATCATGTGGTTATGGGATTACACTTGTTATACTTGTTGAGTTCGTCATGAACTCACTCTTGCTATTCCCCCACACCTCGGGAGGAGTTTAGGCTTGTGATCAACCGTCGGTTGGATCCAAGGGAGTCTACACCCGGAGATTAAATTCGTCTTTCCGTTGTTTGCTACCTAAGGTTATGTCTTTTATTTTAAATACGTTATAAATATTAAGCATTGTTTATCGATACTACCTTTCATTTGTGGCTATATGTGAGATTTGACTTTTAAGGCTCACATATGGTGTATATCTGGTTTTGTTCTTAAAACCGGGTGTTACAAATGGTATCACTCAATGTTGACGTAGGACGCAAGCCTAGTTAGAAATGGTCGATTTTATAAACTTATTTTGCTAAAAACTTATCTTGTCTTCCTTCGCCTTGATATTTACTAAAGCAAAACTTTTTGTCGAAGCCCCTACCTTCTCCAAGAGCCATGATGGTTTTAAAATGTCAAGTTTCTACCCTAATGCCTTTAGGAAATTGTTGTCCCCGAGCACTCTTTGCGTTAGTAACGATGCTAAGGGATGTGATAGTGTGTTTGCATAACGACCCTTATATTGTTAGTGTGCTCTTGCATAGTTGCTTGTTTTGTTATATTGTCAATTTGTGATTTGGCTCTTTGTAATGAATGTAGTTTCAGCGAATCTCGGGACGAGATTCCTGTTAAGGGGGGTAGTGTTGTCACACCCCAAAATTCCTATTTTGGAATGTGACTTAGACAATACTAAATAGTGTAAAATGATTTTATTATTTTCTAAAATTCACAACTTTAGTTCAGTTGTTGATAATTTAGATAGTGTAAAATGTGAGTTTCTAAAATTTTTGCAAATCAATTTAATGGTTTGTTGCATTCATGCCTTTGCATAGTGTTTGTTTGAAAAATGAATTTATGTTTTTAAAATACGCCTAAAGTTGATCCCATCTTCACCTCTCCAAATATCGATCAATATCTAAAACTCAATCAATTCTTTTGTCGATATCCTACAAAATCTAGCATGATCTATTCTCTCTTTCTCTTCTTTTTCTTTTTCTTCTATGATCTCTCACTCTATTTCGTGTTATGAATTCTTTGGACCATTCTTTTCTCATCTCTCATCTATTCGATACAAATGAATCTTAAAATGGGTGGAGTCCACGCTTTCATCTATGTTTATGACAACCTGCACTCCTTCTCTTTTTGCTAATGAATCCATGTTTAGTCAACACATCCAAATTCTCTCCACATCTTGGACAAAGTCCAAACCAGCCCCTCCACCTCTCCTTCATGTGGAAATGCCACAACTCTATTCTCAACAGTTGGTGGCCCTTTGCTTCCTACATGCGAGACAACTACATTAGTTCTCCCCTTAATCAAATGGTCCCTTCTCTCCCTAAATTTCCACTTCACTCCATCGGATTCCATCTCCTCTCAAATCCATGAGTAAAGGAATTAAGAACATGCATTTCTCATGCTGCTACGCCACGCCAATTCTTTCTCCTCATGCAAAAATATGTGCATTCATTCCTTTCTTCCAATCTCACTTATGTGTGCTCCTTCACTCCATTCTTTTTCAATGACATGCATGCACATAACAGCAGCCATATATTCTCCACTCTCTCTCCCTCCATCACGCACAACAAATGGACATCACCCCTGGTCGCCATCTAGTCTAGATGATGCCGCCTCCTTCCCTTTCCTTCCATGCGAGAAAACGCAGCAAATGCCCTTCCTTAACTCCCTTTAGAATCCTTCTTTATTCTCCTAAATTTAGCACTCTCTAATTACATGAGTGAAAGACTCTTGAAACCAGCCATGCGCCTCCTCCTCTCTCCCGCAACACGATGCGCATCCTCCATCTCCTCATCTTCCATGGACGCCCCCATCTCCTCATTCTCCCACTCCCTTCTCTCCACAAAATTGGAGCCCCATGCAGCAGTAGTTCTGATTGCCGCTGCGATCCTCATCTCGAGGATTGAACTATCAATTGGAGAAGGCAGCAGATGTTGTTTCTTCTTTGTACAAGTCATGTGTGGAGCTCGCCCTCTATGGTGAGATGTGCCTCTTTCCTCCTACTGCAGTGCCATGAATCCCCTCACCTCATATGTGATCTCTCTTGCAACACAGGAAGACAATCGAGATCGCAGCCACGTTCATCATCATTCTGGAGCCTAATCACGTTGTTGAAAAAAAATGACAATTGTGCCGGTTCTGTACATGACATGGTGAGGTCGCCCCTGCCTATTTCCCTCTCTGATCTTGCTGCTCTTGCAACTCTCATCCACTCTTGGTCTCTCATGTCGTGCAGAATCATCACCCAAAGTGGAATTGACGCTGTCCCATTGATCGCAGGCCCTATTACATCATCATCATCAATTCCGGTTGGCATCACCTTCATCTCCAACTGCTGCCAATGATGATGTGAGGACCCCATCATGATCTCCATCTTGTTTACATGTTACTCGCTGTAGAACACGTGCCATGACATACGCATGGTCAAATTCCGGCAAAGTTTCCTAACAATCATGTCTCTGTCCATTGCGGACAGCAGCAATGCTACCGGTTGGCATTGATGTTCCCATTGATCCAGACCTATAGTCATCAAACCCTTCAACCACAATGTATTTATTTAAGTTGCACATGTCCCCGCAAAACAGTTCGGCAAAATGATCCAAGACAAAAGAGATATAATCGTTCTTGTGCTTGTGGCCTCTCTTTCTTGCAGCAGTGCTGATGCCGATTGGCTTGCGTGTTCCCAGTGTTTCGCCAATCCGGTGGTCAAGCCCTTTAACCACAATATGTTTTATATCCTTGTGCACATCACTGTAAAATATCTTGTCCATACGAGTTCATATTCCAGAGATATCATCATCTTCGTGCTTGTTGTTCCTGCTGTCCAGTCAACTTACAGGTCTGAATGGCATTGACGTTCCCCGCTGATCCACTATCCGAATACTCAAACCATTCAACAGTATCGTACCTAATATATTTGCACATGTCTTTGCAAGTTGGATTGATCACAAGTGCCACAATGACCGAGATAACAATGCCGTAGTATCTTCTATTCCTGCTGTCCAGAAATCAGCAATGCCACCCGTTTTGTATTCACGTTTCCCGGCCAACGGATAGTCAAACTACCATGAACTTTTGCTATAACATACTACATGAAGTCCAGAACAGCCCCACAAACTGGATTTCCAATTGGAGCTGCTATTCTCTGCTCCTTGTGATCCTATTTCTAGTTGTTCGCCAACATGCACATTTTGGCAGCACCGGTGTTTTACACCTTAGCACAGCCACTTGTCAAAATATGTTCCATGTGTCCTCTTCACATATCCTTAGTCATCAACAATAATTCATCAATAGATCCTTGTGTTGTATAAATCTTCCAAGTTAGTCCATATCCATCATGTTTATTCCATTCCTATCATTTGCCAAATCCTCCTAGTCTCTACATTGATTTTGCATATCTCTTAAACCATCTTGTTTTAGTTGTTTTTGCGCTCAACGATCGTAGTTGCAATCCCTACATGTTTTAAAATCTTTGTCTAGTTTTATAAATAATGAATGGTGTATTGCTTCTAGGTTTTTTCTATAATGCTTGTGATGGTTGTTGCTATCGTTAGAAGTGGAGCTATGCACGGATGATACGATGAGTTGGAAAGTTGGATGGCAAGCTTTCGAAAGGCAAGTATAGCTTGAGTTTGATTTCTATGATCATGATCATGTAACTTGATTAATGTTTATGCAACAAACGTTAAAGATGACTTTTTAGCAACTTAAGAATTTATCTGTAAGAGAACCTCCGGGATTTACAGTACAACCATGAGAACTACATGGCTCTGGTCTTAGCCCAGTATCTTGATCTGTTCTAGTTCGTTAGCAGCTTACCGAAAGGGCAAGAGGGGGTGCCAAGTGAGGTATAGCTCTTGTCCTGCCGTGATGTGTGCTAGGCTGCAGTCATGTGTGTGCCACTCTCGGAGGAGAGCATCTATATCTATTTGGTCAATCTGAAACCTTAGCGGCTGCTACTTATTAGAATGACTAGTGAAAAGCTTCGTAGTGACCCCGCCAACCTACCTTGGAAGTGGGTCAAGAGGTGATCACCTCGGGCAAAAGGGCAATCACGACTTGTGGTGAAAGTGTACACCTCTGCGCGAGTTTAATAAACTGGTATACTAGCCTTGCTCAAGGACACGAGCGGCCTTGGAATCCTTACATAGATGATGACTTTCGATTGTTAACATGTTCATTGTTTACCGTTTTATGCTCTACATTATTTATGTTACATTGATCATGTGGTTATGGGATTACACTTGTTATACTTGTTGAGTTCGTCATGAACTCACTCTTGCTATTCCCCCACACCTCGGGAGGAGTTTAGGCTTGTGATCAACCAAATCGGTTGGATCCAGGGGAGTCTACACCCGAGATTAAATTCGTCTTTCCATTGTTTGCTACCTAAGGTTATGTCTTTTATTTTAAATACGTTATAAATATTAAGCATTGTTTACCGATACTACCTTTCATTTGTGGCTATATGTGAGATTTGACTTTTAAGGCTCACATATGGTGTATATCTGGTTTTGTTCTTAAACCGGGTGTTACATCCACCACAGCATTTGTTGCCGCCGAGAACCCGAATGGCCCTTAACCATGGCTCCACAGCTCTAGAACCGCCATATTTGCACACACGAATATGCTACCGCACAGCCCGGTTCGTGCGTGTCCTACAGCTCTTGACACTAGGTCAAGCATGACCGTATGCCATGGTTAAGGCATTTTGATGCCTCCGGCCTCACCACCACAATGTTTGTCATCACCCGAGAGCCCGAACGGCCCTTAACTACAGCTCCACGACTCGAACATCCATAATTGCACACATGACCGTGCTGCCACACGGTCGGATCCCGTGCATCCTATGGCTCTCGGCACCGGGTCAAGCACGCCCGTACGCCATGGTTAAGCCATTTTGATGCCTCTCACCTCTCCACCATAGAGTTTTCCATCACCTAAGAGCCCGAAGGGCCCTTAACCATGCCTCCACGGCTCCAAAACGCCATATTTGCACACTCGACCATGCTGCCGCACGGTCGGTTCCAACGCATTTTATGGCTCCCGGCTCCGAGTCAAGCATGCCCGTACGCCATGGTTAAGGCATTTTGACACCTCCGGCCTCTCTACCATAGCGTTTGCCATCACTCGAGAGCCCGAACGGCACTTAACCTCGGCTCCACGGCTCCGAACTGCCATATTTGCACACACGACTTTGCTTTGCCGCACGGCCGGTTCCTGCGCATCCTACGGCTCCTCGCACCAAGTCAAGCACGCCCATGCACTATGGTTAAGGCGTTTTGACACCGCTGGCCTCTCGACCACAGCATTTGTTGCCGCCCAAGAACCCGAATGGCCCTTAACCATGGCTCCACCGCTCTAGAACTGCCATATTTGCACACACGACTATGCTACCGCACAGCCGGTTTCTACGTGTCCTACAGCTCTCGACACTAGGTCAAGCACGACCGTATGCCATGGTTAAGGCATTTTGACACCTCTGGCCCCACCACCACAATGTTTGTCATCACTTGAGAGCCCGAACGGCCCTTAACTATAGCTCCACGACTCCAGAACAACCATAATTGCACACATGACTGTGCTGGCGCACGGCCGGATCCTGTGCATCCTACGGCTCTCGGCACCGGTTCAAGCACACCCGTACGCCATGGTTAAGCCATTTTGATGCCTCTCACCTCTCCACCATAGAGTTTTCCATCACCCAAGAGCCCGAAGGGCCCTTAACCATGGCTCCACGGCGCAAAAACCGCCACATTTGCACACACGACCATGCTACCGCATGGTCGGTTCCAACGCGTCCTATGGCTCCCGGCACTGAGTCAAGCAAGCCCGTACGCCATGGTTAAGGCATTTTGACACCTCTGGCCTCTCTACCATAGCGTTTGTCATCGCTCGAGAGCCTGAACGGCTCTTAACCTCGGCTCCACGGCTCTAGAACTGCCATATTTGCACACACGACTTTGCTGCCGCACGGCCGGTTCCTATGCGTCCTACGGCTCCTCGCACCAAGTCAAGCATGCCCATGCACCATGGTTAAGGCGTTTTAACACCTTTGGCCTCTCCACCACAGCGTTTATTACCGCCCGAGAACCCGAATGGCCCTTAACCATGGCTCCACAGCTCTAGAACTGCCATATTTGCACACACGACTATGCTACCGCACAGCCAGTTCCTGCATGTACTATAGCTCTCGACACTAGGTCAAGCACGACCGTATGCCATGGTTAAGGCGTTTTGACGCCTCTGGCCTCACCACCACAATATTTGTCATCACCCGAGAGCCCGAACGGCCCTTAACTATAGCTCCATGACTCCGAACATCCATAATTGCACTGACGTACGACGTGCTTTGCCGCACGCCGGATCCCGTGCATCCTACGGCTCTCGGCACCGGGTGAAGCACGCCCGTACGCCATGGTTAAGCCATTTTGATGCCTCTCACCTCTCCACCATAGAGTTTTCCATCACCTGAGAGCCTGAAGGGCCCTTAACCATGCCTCCACGGCTCCAAAACTGCCATATTTGCACACTCGACCATGCCGCCGCACGGTCGGTTCCAACGCATTTTATGGCTCCCGGCTCTGAGTCAAGCATGCCCGTACACCATTGTTAAGGCATTTTGACACCTCTGGCCTCTCTACCATAGTGTTTGCCATCGCTCAAGAGCCAGAACGGCCCTTAACCTTGGCTCCACGGCTCCAGAACTGCCATATTTGCACACACGACCACGCTGCCGCACGGTCAGTTCCAACGCATCCTATGGCTCCTGGCACTGAGTCAAGCATGCCCGTACGCCATGGTTAAGGCATTTTGACACCTCTAGCCTCTCCCCCACAGCGTTTGTTACCGCCTGAGAACCTGAATGGCCCTTAACCATGGCTCCACAGCTCTAGAACTGCCATATTTGCACACACGAATATGCTACCGCACGCCCGGTTCGTGCGTGTCCTACAGCCTCTTGACACTAGGTCAAGCATGACCGTATGCCATGGTTAAGGCATTTTGATGCCTCCGGCCTCACCACCACAATGTTTGTCATCACCCGAGAGCCCGAACGGCCCTTAACTATAGCTCCACGACTCCAGAACATCCATAATTGCACACACGACCGTGCTTTGCCACACCTGGCCGGATCCCCGTGCATCCTATGGCTCTCGGCACCGGGTCAAGCACGCCGTACGCCATGGTTAAGCCATTTTGATGCCTCTCACCTCTCCACCATAGAGTTTTCCATCACCTAAGAGCCCGAAGGGCCCTTAACCATGCCTCCACGGCTCAAAACTGCCATATTTGCACACACGACCATGCCGCCCGCACGGTCGGTTCCAACGCATCCTATGGCTCCCGGCACCGAGTCAAGCATGCCCGTACGCCATGGTTAAGGCATTTTGACACCTCTAGCCTCTCTACCATAGCATTTGCCATCACTCGAGAGCCTGAACGGCACTTAACCTCGGCTCCACGGCTCCGAACTGCCATATTTGCACACACGACCATGCCGCCGCACGGCCGGTTCCCGCGCATCCTATGGCTCCTCGCACCAAGTCAAGCATGCCCATGCACTATGGTTAAGGCATTTTGACACCGCTAGCCTCTCCACCACAGCGTTTGTTGCCGCCCAAGAACCCGAATGGCCCTTAACCATGGCTCCACCAGCTCTAGAACCGCCATATTTGCACACACGAATATGCTACCGCACACATGGTTCCTACGTGTCCTACAGCTCTCGACACTAGGTCAAGCATGACCGTATGCCATGGTTAAGGCATTTTCACACCTCTGCCTCACCACCACAATGTTTGTCATCACCCGAGAGCCCGAACGGCCCATAACTATAGCTCCACGACTCCAAAACTTCCATAATTGCACACATGACTTTGCCGGCGCACGGCCGGATCCCGTGCATCCTACGGCTCTCGGCACTGGTCAAGCACACCCGTACGCCATGGTTAAGCCATTTTGATGCCTCTCACCTCTCCACCATAGAGTTTTCCATCACCCAAGAGCCCGAAGGGCCCTTAACCATGGCTCCACGGCTCCAAAACTGCCATATTTGCACACACGACCATGCTTTGCCGCATGGTCGGTTCCAACACATTTTATGGCTCCCTGACCGAGTCAAGCAAGCCCGTACGCCATGGTTAAGGCATTTTGACACCTCTTGGCCTCTCTACCATAGCGTTTGTCATCGCCGAGAGCCCGAACGGCCTTAACCTCGGCTCCACGGCTCTAGAACCGCCATATTTGCACACACGACTTTGCCGCCGCACGGCCGGTTCCTATGCATCCTACGGCTCCTCGCACCAAGTCAAGCACGCCCATGCACCATGGTTAAGGCGTTTTAACACCTTTGGCCTCTCCACCACAGCATTTATTACCGCCCAAGAACCCAAATGGCCCTTAACCATGGCTCCACCGCTCTAGAACCGCCATATTTGCACACACGACTATGCTACCGCACAGCCCGGTTCCCTACGCATGTCCTATAGCTCTCGACACTAGGTCAAGCACGACCGTATGCCATGGTTAAGGCGTTTTGACGCCTCCTCGGCCCCACCACCACAATATTTGTCATCACCCGAGAGCCCGAACGGCCCTTAACTATAGCTCCACGACTCCAGAACATCCATAATTGCACACACGACCGTGCCGCGCACGGCCGGATCCCGTGCATCCTATGGCTCTCGCACCGGGGAAGCACGCCCGTACGCCATGGTTAAGCCATTTTGATGCCTCTCACCTCTCCACCATAGAGTTTTCCATCACCCGAGAGCCCGAAGGGCCCTTAACCATGCCTCCACGGCTCCAAAACTGCCATATTTGCACACACGACCATGCTGCCGCACGGTCGGTTCCAACGCATCCTATGGCTCCGGCACTAAGTCAAGCATGCCCGTACACCATTGTTAAGGCATTTTGACACCTCTCGGGGCCTCTCTACCATAGCGTTTGCCATCGCTCGAGAGCCAGAACGGCCCTTAACCTTGGCTCCACGGCTCCGTAACCGCCATATTTGCACACACGACCACGCTTTGCACGGCGGGCCTAACGCATCCTATGGCTCCCGCACCGAGTCAAGCATGCCCGTCACCATGGTTAAGGCATTTTGACACCTCTAGCCTCTCCACCACAATGTTTGTTACCGCCCGAGAACCCGAATGGCCCTTAACCATGGCTCCACAGCTCTAGAACTGCCATATTTGCACACACGAATATGCTACCGCACACCTATAGCTCCGTGCGTGTCCTACGCTCTTGACACTAGGTCAAGCATGACCGTATGCCATGGTTAAGGCATTTTGATGCCTCCGGCCTCACCACCACAATGTTTGTCATCACCCGAGAGCCCGAACGGCCCTTAACTATAGCTCCACGACTCTGAACATCCATAATTGCACACACGACTGCTTGCCGCCACACCCGGATCCCGTGCATCCTACGGCTCTCGGCACCGGGTCAAGCACGCCCGTACGCCATGGTTAAGCCATTTTGATGCCTCTCACCTCTCCACCATAGAGTTTTCCATCACCCGAGAGCCCGAAGGGCCCTTAACCATGCCTCCACGGCTCCAAAACCGCCATATTTGCACACACGACCATGCCGCCGCACGGCCGGTTCCAACGCATCCTATGGCTCCGGCACCGAGTCAAGCATGCCCGTACGCCATGGTTAAGGCATTTTGACACCTCTAGCCTCTCTACCATAGCATTTGCCATCACTCGAGAGCCCGAACGGCACTTAACCTTGGCTCCACGGCTCCGTAACGCCATATTTGCACACACGACCATGCCGCCGCACGGCCGGTTCCCAACGCATCCTATGGCTCCTCCTCGCACCAAGTCAAGCACGCCCATGCACTATGGTTAAGGCATTTTGACACCTCTAGCCTCTCGACCACAGCATTTGTTGCCGCCCAAGAACCCGAATGGCCCTTAACCATGGCTCCATAGCTCAAGAACTGCCATATTTGCACACACGACTATGCTACCGCACAAGCCCGGTTCCTACGTGTCCTACGCTCTTGACACTAGGTCAAGCATGACCGTATGCCATGGTTAAGGCATTTTGACACCTCCGGCCCCACCACCACAATGTTTGTCATCACCCGAGAGCCCGAACGGCCCTTAACTATAGCTCCACGACTCCAAACATCCATAATTGCACACACGACCGTGCCGGCGCACGGTCGGATCCCGTGCATCCTATGGCTCTCGGCACCGGTTCAAGCACACCCGTACGCCATGGTTAAGCCATTTTGATGCCTCTCACCTCTCCACCATAGAGTTTTCCATCACCCGAGAGCCCGAAGGGCCCTTAACCATGGCTCCACGGCTCCAAAACCGCCATATTTGCACACACGACCATGCCGCCGCATGGTCGGTTCCAACACATTTATGGCTCCGGCCCGAGTCAAGCAAGCCCGTACGCCATGGTTAAGGCATTTTGACACCTCTGGCCTCTCTACCATAGCGTTTGCGTCACTCGAGAGCCCGAACGGCCCTTAACCTCGGCTCCACGGCTCCGTAACCCGCCATATTTGCACACACGACTTTGCCGCCACACGGCCGGTTCCTATGCATCCTACGGCTCCTCGCACCAAGTCAAGCACGCCCATGCACCATGGTTAAGGCGTTTTAACACCTTTGGCCTCTCCACCACAGCATTTATTACCGCCCAAGAACCCAAATGGCCCTTAACCATGGCTCCACCGCTCTAGAACCGCCATATTTGCACACACGACTATGCTACCGCACGCCCGGTTCCTACGTGTCCTATAGCTCTCGACACTAGGTCAAGCACGACCGTATGCCATGGTTAAGGCATTTTGATGCCTCCGGCCCTCACCACCACAATATTTGTCATCACCCGAGAGCCCGAACGGCCCTTAACTATAGCTCCACGACCTGAACATCCATAATTGCACACACGACCGTGCCGCGCACGGCCGGATCCCCGTGCATCCTACGGCTCGGCACCGGTCAAGCACACCCGTACGCCATGGTTAAGCCATTTTGATGCCTCTCACCTCTCCACCATAGAGTTTTCCATCACCCGAGAGCCCGAAGGGCCCTTAACCATGGCTCCACGGCAGCAAAACCGCCACATTTGCACACACGACCATGCCGCCGCATGGTCGGTTCCAGCGCATCCTATGGCTCCCGGCACTGAGTCAAGCAAGCCCGTACGCCATGGTTAAGGCAATTTGACACCTCTTGCCTCTCTACCATAGCATTTGTCATCGCTCGAGAGCCCGAACGGCCCTTAACCTCGGCTCCACGGCTCCGAACCGCCATATTTGCACACACGACTTTGCTTTGCCGCACGGCGGTTCCTATGCGTCCTACGGCTCCTCGCACCAAGTCAAGCACGCCCATCACCATGGTTAAGGCGTTTTAACACCTTTGGCCTCTCCACCACAACGTTTATTACCGCCCGAGAACCCGAATGGCCCTTAACCATGGCTCCACAGCTCTAGAACTGCCATATTTGCACACACGACTATGCTACCGCACAGCCAGTTCCTGCATGTCCTATAGCTCTTGACACTAGGTCAAGCACGACCGTATGCCATGGTTAAGGCATTTTGATGCCTCTGGCCTCACCACCACAATATTTGTCATCACCCGAGAGCCTGAACGGCCCTTAACTATAGCTCCACGACTCCAGAACATCCATAATTGCACACACGACCGTGCTGCCGCACGCCGGATCCCGTGCATCCTACGGCTCTCGGCACCGGTCAAGCACGCCCGTACACCATGGTTAAGCCATTTTGATGCCTCTCACCTCTCCACCATAGAGTTTTTCATCACCCGAGAGCCCGAAGGGCCCTTAACCATGCTCCACGGCTCCAAAACCGCCATATTTGCACACACGACCATGCCGCCGCACGGTCGGTTCCAACGCAACCTATGGCTCTCGGCAAGATCGAGTCAAGCATGCCCGTATGCCATGGTTAAGGTGTTTTGACGCCTCGGCCTCACCACCACAATGTTTGTCATCACCCGAGAGCCCGAACGGCCCTTAACCTACTCCATGACTCCAGAACATCCATAATTGCACACACGACTTTTGCCGCCGCACGGCCGGATCCTATGTGCATCCTATGGCTCTCGCACCGGGTCAAGCACGCCCATGCACCATGGTTAAGCCATTTTGATGCCTCTCACCTCTCAACCATAGAGTTTTCCATCACCTAAGAACCCGAATGGCCCTTAACCATGCCTCCACGGCTCCAAAACCGCCATATTTGCACACACGACCATGCTACCGCACGGCGGTTCCAACGCATTTTATGGCTCCGACACTAGGTCAAGCACGCCTATGCACCATGGTTAAGGCATTTTGACACCTTTGGCCTCTCTACCATAGCGTTTGTCATCACTCGAGAGCCCGAACGGCACTTAACCTAGCTCCACGGCTCCGAACGCCATATTTGCACACACGACTTTGCTTGCGCACGGCCGGATTCCCGTGCATCCTACGGCTCCTCGCACCAAGTCAAGCACACCCATGCACTATGGTTAAGCCATTTTGACACCGCTAGCCTCTCGACCATAGCATTTTTGCCGCCCAAGAACCCGAATGGCCCTTAACCATGGCTCCACCGCTCCGAAACCGCCATATTTGCACACACGACTATGCTACCGCACGGTCGGTTCCTACGTGTCCTATGGCTCGACACTTGGTCAAGCACGACCGTACGCCATGGTTAAGGCGTTTTGACACCTCTGGCCTCTCTACCATAGCATTTGCCATCGCTCGAGAGCCCGAACGGTCCTTAACCTTGGCTCCACGGCTCCGAACCGCCATATTTGCACACACGACCATGCCGCCGCACGGCCGGTTCCTAACGCATCCTATGGCTCCTCGGCACCGAGTCAAGCATGCCCGTACGCCATGGTTAAGGCATTTTGACACCTCTGGCCTCTCCACCACAGCGTTTGTTACTGCCCGAGAACCCGAATGGCCCTTAACCATGGCTCCACAGCTCTAGAACTGCCATATTTGCACACACGAATATGCTACCGCATGCAAGACGGCCCGTGCGTGTCCTATAGCTCTCGACACTAGGTCAAGCATGACCGTATGCCATGGTTAAGGCGTTTTGATGCCTCTAGCCTGACCACCACAATGTTTGTCATCACCCGAGAGCCCGAACGGCCCTTAACTATAGCTCCACGACTCGTAACATCCATAATTGCACACACGACCGTGCCGCCGCACGGCCGATCCCCGTGCATCCTATGGCTCTCGGCACCGGTCAAGCACACCCGTACGCCATGGTTAAGCCATTTTGATGCCTCTCACCTCTCCACCATAGAGTTTTCCATCACCCGAGAGCCCGAAGGGCCCTTAACCATGCCTCCACGGCCCAAAACCGCCATATTTGCACACACGACCATGCTTTGCCGCACGGTCGGTTCCAACGCATCCTATGGCTCCCGGCCGAGTCAAGCATGCCCGTACGCCATGGTTAAGGCATTTTGACACCTCCGGCCTCTCTACCATAGCGTTTGCCATCACTCGAGAGCCCGAACGGCCCTTAACCTCGGCTCCATGGCTCCGAACCGCCATATTTGCACACACGACTTGCCGCCGCACGGCGGTTCCTATGCGCATCCTATGGCTCCTCGCACCAAGTCAAGCACGCCCATGCACTATGGTTAAGGCATTTTGACACCTTTGGCCTCTCACCACGAGTTTGTTGCCGCCCAAGAACCCGAATGGCCCTTAACCATGGCTCCACCGCTCTAGAACGCCATATTTGCACACACGACTATGCTACCGCACAGCCGGTTCCTACGTGTCCTATAGCTCTCGACACTAGGTCAAGCACGACCGTATGCCATGGTTAAGGCATTTTGATGCCTCTGGCCTCACCACCACAATGTTTGTCATCACCCGAGAGCCCGAACGGCCCTTAACTATAGCTCCACGA
Source organism: Themeda triandra (assembly GCA_018135685.1). Taxonomy (NCBI): domain Eukaryota; kingdom Viridiplantae; phylum Streptophyta; class Magnoliopsida; order Poales; family Poaceae; genus Themeda; species Themeda triandra. The sequence continues at coordinate 9,544 of JAENPR010002312.1, read as the reverse complement.
CTCCGAACATCCATAATTGCACACACGACTGCTGCCGCGCACGGCGGATCCTGTGCATCCTACGGCTCTCGGCACCGGTCAAGCACACCCGTACGCCATGGTTAAGCCATTTTGATGCCTCTCACCTCTCCACCATAGAGTTTTCCATCACCCGAGAGCCCGAAGGGCCCTTAACCATGGCTCCACGCAAAAAACTGCCATATTTGCACACACGACCATGCTGCCGCACGGTCGGTTCCAACGCATCCTATGGCTCCCGGCACTGAGTCAAGCAAGCCCGTACGCCATGGTTAAGGCATTTTGACACCTCTGGCCTCTCTACCATAGCATTTGTCATCGCTCGAGAGCCTGAACGGCCCTTAACCTCGGCTCCACGGCTCCAGAACTGCCATATTTGCACACACGACTTTGCTGCCGCACGGCCGGTTCCTATGCGTCCTATGGCTCCTCGCACCAAGTCAAGCACGCCCATGCACCATGGTTAAGGCGTTTTAACACCTTTGGCCTCTCCACCACAGCGTTTATTACCGCCCGAGAACCCGAATGGCCCTTAACCATGGCTCCACAGCTCTAGAACTGCCATATTTGCACACACGACTATGCTACCGCACAGCCGGTTCCTGCGTGTCCTACAGCTCTTGACACTAGGTCAAGCACGACCGTATGCCATGGTTAAGGCATTTTGATGCCTCTGGCCTCACCACCACAATATTTGTCATCACCCGAGAGCCCGAACGGCCCTTAACTATAGCTCCACGACTCTAGAACATCCATAATTGCACACACGACTGTGCTGCCGCACGGCCGGATCCTGTGCATCCTATGGCTCTCGGCACCGGGTCAAGCACACCCGTACGCCATGGTTAAGCCATTTTGATGCCTCTCACCTCTCCACCATAGAGTTTTCCATCACCCGAGAGCCCGAAGGGCCCTTAACCATGCCTCCACGGCTCCAAAACCGCCATATTTGCACACACGACCATGCCGCCGCATGGCCGGTTCCAACGCATTTTATGGCTCCCGGCTCGAGTCAAGCATGCCCGTACGCCATGGTTAAGGCATTTTGACACCTCTGGCCTCTCTACCATAGTGTTTGCCATCACTCGAGAGCCTGAACGGCACTTAACCTCGGCTCCATGGCTCCAGAACTGCCATATTTGCACACACGACTTTGCTGCCGCACGGCCGGTTCCTGCGCGTCCTACGGCTCCTCGCACCAAGTCAAGCACGCCCATGCGCCATGGTTAAGGCATTTTGACACCTCTGGCCTCTCGACCACAGCATTTGTTGCCGCCCAAGAACCCGAATGGCCCTTAACCATGGCTCCACCGCTCTAGAACTGCCATATTTGCACACACGACTATGCTACCGCACAGTCGGTTCCTACGTGTCCTACAGCTCTCGACACTAGGTCAAGCACGACCGTATGCCATGGTTAAGGCATTTTGATGCCTCCGGCCTCACCACCACAATATTTGTCATCACCCGAGAGCCCGAACGGCCCTTAACTATAGCTCCACGACTCCGAACATCCATAATTGCACACACGACTTGCCGGGGCGCACGCCGGATCCCGTGCATCCTACGGCTCCTTGGCACCGGGTCAAGCACCCGTACGCCATGGTTAAGCCATTTTGATGCCTCTCACCTCTCCACCATAGAGTTTTTCATCACCCGAGAGCCTAAAGGGCCCTTAACCATGGCTCCACGGCCGCAAACCGCCATATTTGCACACACGACCATGCTGCGCACGGTCGGTTCCAACGCATCCTATGGCTCTCGACAGTCAAGCATGCCCGTACGCCATGGTTAAGGCATTTTGACACCTCCGGCCTCTCTACCATAGCATTTGCCATCGCTCGAGAGCCCGAACGGCCCTTAACCTTGGCTCCACGGCTCCGAACTGCCATATTTGCACACACGACCATGCCGCCGCACGGCCGGGTTCCTTCCAACGCATCCTATGGCTCCCGCACCGAGTCAAGCATGCCCCATGCACCATGGTTAAGGCATTTTGACACCTCTAGCCTCTCCACCACAAAACCGTTTGTTGCCGCCGAGAACCCGAATGGCCCTTAACCATGGCTCCACAGCTCTAGAACTGCCATATTTGCACACACGAATATGCTACCGCACGGCCGGTTCCTACGTGTCCTACAGCTCTTGACACTAGGTCAAGCATGACCGTATGCCATGGTTAAGGCGTTTTGATGCCTCTGGCCTCACCACCACAATGTTTGTCATCACCCGAGAGCCCGAACGGCCCTTAACTATAGCTCCACGACTCCGTAACATCCATAATTGCACACACGACCGTGCCGCCGCACGGCCGGATCCCGTGCATCCTATGGCTCTCGCACCGGGTCAAGCACGCCCGTACGCCATGGTTAAGCCATTTTGATGCCTCTCACCTCTCCACCATAGAGTTTTCCATCACCCGAGAGCCCGAAGGGCCCTTAACCATGCCTCCACGGCTCCAAAACCGCCATATTTGCACACTCGACCATGCCGCCGCACGGCGGTTCCAACGCATTTTATGGCTCCCGCTCTCGAGTCAAGCATGCCCGTACGCCATGGTTAAGGCATTTTGACACCTCCGGCCTCTCTACCATAGCGTTTGCCATCACTCAAGAGCCCGAACGGCACTTAACCTTGGCTCCACGGCTCCGTAACCGCCATATTTGCACACACGACTTTGCTGCCGCACGGGGCCGTTCTCCGCGCATCCTACGGCTCCGCACCAAGTCAAGCACGCCCATGCACTATGGTTAAGGCATTTTGACACCGCCGGCCTCTCGACCACATCATTTGTTGCCGCCCAAGAACCCGAATGGCCCTTAACCATGGCTCCACCGCTCTAGAACTCGCCATATTTGCACACACGACTATGCTACCGCACACCTGGTTCCTACGTGTCCTACAAATTCGACACTAGGTCAAGCACGACCGTATGCCATGGTTAAGGCATTTTGACACCTCTCGGCCCCACCACCACAATGTTTGTCATCACCCGAGAGCCCGAATGGCCCTTAACTATAGCTCCACGACTCCAGAACATCCATAATTGCACACACGACTGTGCTGGCGCACGGCCGGATCCTGTGCATCCTACGGCTCTCGGCACCGGTTCAAGCACACCCGTACGCCATGGTTAAGCCATTTTGATGCCTCTCACCTCTCCACCATAGAGTTTTCCATCACCCAAGAGCCCGAAGGGCCCTTAACCATGGTTCCACGGCTCCAAAACTGCCATATTTGCACACACAACCATGCTGCCGCATGGTCGGTTCCAACGCGTCCTATGGCTCCTGGCACAGAGTCAAGCATGCCCGTACACCATGGTTAAGGCATTTTGACACCTCTGGCCTCTCTACCATAGCGTTTGTCGTCGCTCGAGAGCCTGAACGGCCCTTAACCTCGGCTCCACGGCTCCAGAACTGCCATATTTGCACACACGACTTTGCCGCGCACGGCCGGTTCCTATGCGTCCTACGGCTCCTCGCACCAAGTCAAGCACGCCCATGCACCATGGTTAAGGCGTTTTAACACCTTTGGCCTCTCCACCACAGCATTTGCCGCCCAAGAACCCGAATGGCCCTTAACCATGGCTCCACACTCTAGAACCGCCATATTTGCACACACGACTATGCTACCGCACACACCTCTGCATGTCCTATAGCTCTCGACACTAGGTCAAGCATGACCGTATGCCATGGTTAAGGCGTTTTGACGCCTTCCGGGCCTCACCACCACAATATTTGTCATCACCCGAGAGCCCGAACGGCCCTTAACTATAGCTCCACGACTCCAGAACATCCATAATTGTACACACGACCGTGCCGCCGCACGTGGATCCCCGTGCATCCTACGGCTCTCGGCACCGGGTCAAGCACGCCCGTACGCCATGGTTAAGCCATTTTGATGCCTCTCACCTCTCCACCATAGAGTTTTTCATCACCCGAGAGCCTAAGGGCCCTTAACCACAACCTCCACGGCCGCAAAACCGCCATATTTGCACACACGACCATGCTGCCGCACGGTCGGTTCCAACGCATCCTATGGCTCTCGGCACGAGTCAAGCATGCCCGTACGCCATGGTTAAGGCATTTTGACACCTCTCGGCCTCTCTACCATAGCGTTTGCCATCGCCGAGTGCCCGAACGGCCCTTAACCTTGGCTCCACGGCTCCAGAACCGCCATATTTGCACACACGACCATGCCGCCGCACGGCCGGGCCCAACACATCCTATGGCTCCCGCACCGAGTCAAGCATGCCCGTACGCCATGGTTAAGGCATTTTGACACCTCTAGCCTCTCCACCACAGCGTTTGTTGCCGCCTCGAGAACTCGAATGGCCCTTAACCATGGCTCCACAGTCTAGAACTCGCCATATTTGCACACACGAATATGCTACCGCACGCTCGGTTCGTGCGTGTCCTACAGCTCTTGACACTAGGTCAAGCATGACCGTATGCCATGGTTAAGGCAATTTGATGCCTTCCGCCTTACCACCAAAATGTTTGTCATCATCCGAGAGCCCGAACGGCCCTTAACTATAGCTCCACGACCTGCAACATCCATAATTGCACACACGACCGTGCCGCCGCACGGCCGGATCCCGTGCATCCTATGGCTCTCGGCACCGGGTCAAGCACGCCCGTACGCCATGGTTAAGCCATTTTGATGCCTCTCACCTCTCCACCATAGAGTTTTTCCATCACCCGAGAGCCTAAAGGGCCCTTAACCATGCCTCCACGGCTCCAAAACCGCCATATTTGCACACTCGACCATGCTGCCGCATGGTCGGTTCCAACGCGTCCTATGGCTCCCGGCACTGAGTCATGCACGCCCGTACGCCATGGTTAACGCATTTTGACACCTCTGGCCTCTCTACCATAGCATTTGTCGTCGCTCGAGAGCCTGAACGGCCCTTAACCTCGGCTCCATGGCTCCAGAACTGCCATATTTGCACACACGACCATGCTGCCGCACGGCCGGTTCCTGCGCATCCTACGGCTCCTCGCACCAAGTCAAGCACACCCATGCACCATGGTTATGGCATTTTAACACCTTTGGCCTCTCCACCACGCATTTGTTGCCGCCCGAGAACCCGAATGGCCCTTAACCATGGCTCCACCGCTCTAGAACTACCATATTTGCACACACGACTATGCTACCGCACGCCGGTTCCTACGTGTCCTACGCCCTCGACACTAGGTCAAGCACGACCGTATGCCATGGTTAAGGCATTTTGACACCTCCGGCCCCACCACCACAATGTTTGTCATCACCCGAGAGCCCGAACGGCCCTTAACTAGCTCCACGACTCCGTATCCATAATTGCACACACGACTGTGCCGGCGCACGGCCGGATCCCCGTGCATCCTATGGCTCTCCACCGGGTCAAGCACACCCGTACGCCATGGTTAAGCCATTTTGATGCCTCTCACCTCTCCACCATAGAGTTTTCCATCACCCGAGAGCCCGAAGGGCCCTTAACCATGGCTCCACGGCGAAAACCGCCACATTTGCACACACGACCATGCCGCCGCATGGTCGGTTCCAACGCATTTTATGGCTCCCGGCACCGAGTCAAGCAAGCCCGTACGCCATGGTTAAGGCATTTTGACACCTCTCGGCCTCTCTACCATAGCGTTTGTCGTCGCCGAGAGCCCGAACGGCCTTAACCTCGGCTCCACGGCTCCAACCGCCATATTTGCACACACGACTTTGCCGCCGCACGGCCGGTTCCTATGCGCATCCTACGGCTCCTCGCACCAAGTCAAGCACGCCCATGCACCATGGTTAAGGCATTTTAACACCTTTGGCCTCTCCACCACAGCATTTGTTGCCGCCCGAGAACCCGAATGGCCCTTAACCATGGCTCCACACTCTAGAACCGCCATATTTGCACACACGACTATGCTACCGCACGCCGGCCCTACATGTCCTATAGCTCTCGACACTAGGTCAAGCACGACCGTATGCCATGGTTAAGGCGTTTGACACCTCCGGCCCCACCACCACAATGTTTGTCATCACCCGAGAGCCCGAACGGCCCTTAACTATAGCTCCACGACTCCGTAACATCCATAATTGCACACACGACCGTGCCGCCGCACGCCCGGATCCCCGTGCATCCTACGGCTCTCGGCACCGGGTCAAGCACACCCGTTACGCCATGGTTAAGCCATTTTGATGCCTCTCACCTCTCCACCATAGAGTTTTCCATCACCCGAGAGCCTGAAGGGCCCTTAACCATGGCTCCACGGCTGCAAAACTGCCATATTTGCACACACGACCATGCTGCCGCATGGTCGGTTCCAACGCATCCTATGGCTCCCGCACCGAGTCAAGCATGCCCGTACGCCATGGTTAAGGCATTTTGACACCTCGGCCTCTACCATAGCGTTTGTCATCGCCGAGAGCCCGAACGGCCCTTAACCTTGGCTCCACGGCTCCGAATCGCCATATTTGCACACACGACCATGCCGCCACACGGCCGGGCCTAACGCATCCCTATGGCTCCCGGCACCGAGTCAAGCACGCCCATGCACCATGGTTAAGGCATTTTGAACACCTTTGGCCTCTCCACCACGCGTTTATTACCGCCGAGAACCCGAATGGCCCTTAACCATGGCTCCACAGCTCTAGAACGCCATATTTGCACACACGACTATGCTACCGCACGGCCCGGTTCCTGCATGTCCTATAGCTCTCGACACTAGGTCAAGCACGACCGTATGCCATGGTTAAGGCATTTTGACGCCTCCGGCCTCACCACCACAATATTTGTCATCACCCGAGAGCCCGAACGGCCCTTAACTATAGCTCCACGACACCGTAACATCCATAATTGCACACACGACCGTGCCGCCGCATAGCCGGATCCCGTGCATCCTACGGCTCTCAAGCACCGGGTCAAGCACGCCCGTTACGCCATGGTTAAGCCATTTTGATGCCTCTCACCTCTCCACCATAGAGTTTTTCATCACCCGAGAGCCCGAAGGGCCCTTAACCACAGCTCCACGGGCCGCAAAACGCCATATTTGCACACACGACCATGCTGCCGCACGGCGGTTCCAACGCATCCTATGGCTCTCGGCAGATCGAGTCAAGCATGCCCGTACGCCATGGTTAAGGCATTTTGACACCTCTGGCCTCTACCATAGCGTTTGCCATCGCCGAGAGCCTGAATGGCCCTTAACCTTGGCTCCACGGCTCCAGTAACGCCATATTTGCACACACGACCATGCCGCCGCACGGCCGGTTTCCTAACGCATCCTATGGCTCCCGCGCACCGAGTCAAGCATGCCCGTACGCCATGGTTAAGGCATTTTGACACCTCTAGCCTCTCCACCACAGCGTTTGTTGCCGCCTCGAGAACCCGAATGGCCCTTAACCATGGCTCCACCGCTCTAGAACTCGCCATATTTGCACACACGAATATGCTACCGCACAAACATACCATGCGTGTCCTACGCCTCTTGACACTAGGTCAAGCATGACCGTATGCCATGGTTAAGGCATTTTGGATGCCTCCGGCCTCACCACCACAATGTTTGTCATCACCCGAGAGCCCGAACGGCCCTTAACTATAGCTCCACGACTCCGTAACATCCATAATTGCACACACGACCGTGCTGCCGCATGGTCGGATCCCGTGCATCCTATGGCTCTCGCACCGGTCAAGCACGCCCGTACACCATGGTTAAGCCATTTTGATGCCTCTCACCTTCTCCACCATAGAGTTTTCCATCACCCGAGAGCCTAAAGGGCCCTTAACCATGCCTCCATGGCTCCAAAACTGCATATTTGCACACACGACCATGCCGCCGCATGGCCGGTTCCAACGCATTTTATGGCTCCCGGCCTGAGTCAAGCATGCCCGTACACCATGGTTAAGGCATTTTGACACCTCTAGGCCTCTCTACCATAGCGTTTGTCATCACTCGAGAGCCTGAACGGCACTTAACCTCGGCTCCACGGCTCCAGAACTGCCATATTTGCACACACGACTTTGCCGCCGCACGGCCGGCCTCGCGCATCCTATGGCTCCTCGCACCAAGTCAAGCACGCCCATGCACTATGGTTAAGGCGTTTTGACACCTTTGGCCTCTCGACCACAGCATTTGTTGCCGCCCAAGAACCCGAATGGCCCTTAACCATGGCTCCACCGCTCTAGAACCGCCATATTTGCACACACGACTATGCTACCGTGCACCGGTTCCTACGCATGTCCTATAGCCTCGACACTAGGTCAAGCACGACCGTATGCCATGGTTAAGGCGTTTTGACACCTCTCGCCCCACCACCACAATGTTTGTCATCACCCGAGAGCCCGAACGGCCCTTAACTATAGCTCCACGACTAGAACATCCACAATTGCACACACGACTGTGCTTCGGCGCACGGCCGGATCCCCGTGCATCCTACGGCCTCGCACCGGGTCAAGCACACCCGTACGCCATGGTTAAGCCATTTTGATGCCTCTCACCTCTCCACCATAGAGTTTTCCATCACCCGAGAGCCCGAAGGGCCCTTAACCATGGCTCCACGGCAAAACCGGCCACATTTGCACACACGACCATGCCGCCGCATGGTTCCAACGCTGGTCCCTATGGCTCCCACCGAGTCAAGCAAGCCCGTACGCCATGGTTAAGGCATTTTGACACCTCTCGGCCTCTCTACCATAGCGTTTGTCATCGCCGAGAGCCTAAACGGCCCTTAACCTTGGCTCCACGGCTCCCGAACCGCCATATTTGCACACACGGGCTTGCTTTGCCGCACGGCCGGTTCCTATGCGCATCCTATGGCTCCTCGCACCAAGTCAAGCACGCCCATGCACCATGGTTAAGGCATTTTAACACCTTTGGCCTCTCCACCACAGCGTTTATTACTGCCCGAGAACCCGAATGGCCCTTAACCATGGCTCCACAGCTCTAGAACCGCCATATTTGCACACACGACTATGCTACCGCATGCAATGCCCCTGCATGTCCTATAGCTCTTGACACTAGGTCAAGCACGACCGTATGCCATGGTTAAGGCATTTGACGCCTCCGGCCTCACCACCACAATATTTGTCATCACCCGAGAGCCCGAACGGCCCTTAACTATAGCTCCACGACTCCGAACATCCATAATTGCACACACGACCGTGCCGCGCACATGCCCGGATCCCCGTGCATCCTACGGCTCTCTGCACCGGGTCAAGTACGCCCAGTACGCCATGGTTAAGCCATTTTGATGCCTCTCACCTCTCCACCATAGGAGTTTTTCATCACCCGAGAGCCTAAAGGGCCCTTAACCACAACTCCATGGCTCCAAAACTGCCATATTTGCACACACGACCATGCTGCCGCACGGTGGGTTCCAACGCATCCTATGGCTCCCAAAAGACTGAGTCAAGCATGCCCGTACGCCATGGTTAAGGCATTTTGACACCTCTGGCCTCTCTACCATAGCGTTTTCCATCGCTCGAGAGCCCGAACGGCCATTAACCTTGGCTCCACGGCTCTGAACCGCCATATTTGCACACACG